>JAVTVY010023029.1:0-96524 GCA_036873755.1 Hanleya hanleyi
GGCGCTCCGCGGTGGAAACCTTTACACTGCGCGCCGGGGTCAAAGGTCAGTTCCGGTCACCTTTAGCGACGTACACCAAACAGAAGCGAGTATTTAAAATCCGTCACAGAGCTCTCGTCCAATCAGAAGCGAGTATTTTGACCCGGTGCATTATGGGACATATCCAAGATGGCGGTTCCAAAATGACGGATCCAACATGGCGGCTCCAAAATGGGGGCGTATGAGAGCTTCTGGACATGGACCTGATAGAAGTCCAGAATGGTGGAACATTCGTAAACATTCGGGCACTTTTACATCCGGGGACTTTTACATCCGAAGAGACACGGAAGTGCCCGAACATGATATCAGCTAGCGTGCTATAAAAGGGAAGCGGTCTGGCCGTTTCATCAGACACTCTGTCAACCACCAAGATGTTCACTTGTACTACGTGCTCGAAATCATTCACTCGTCTGCACGACTTGCGCCGCCATGAGGCTACCAAGCACGAAGGAACCGCCCGGTATAACTGTACGATATGTACACTGTCGTTTCAGCGCCCGGATCATTTACAGCGCCACACACGTGCACGCCATGAAGTACCCAAGCGTCCATGCGAAGAATGTGGTCGGCTTTTCAAACTGACCAGTCAGTTGCTGCGACACCAACGCACACGACACCCTGTTCCGCAGCCACGTTTGCAGATAGAAGAGCCCGTAGGCATCAATATCGAAACAGGGGGAACTCCCACCCATCGTACGAGGGCCGATGATGATGATGTCGCCCTAATTCAACAGTCAAATTCCGACGACAAACCCTTGGGCCAGATTTTGTACGACGTGGAGGGCAAAGTACACTTCGTGGACGAAGCCATAAATGTTCCCAGCGATCTGTCACACGAAGACCATCCAGTGAGTGACATTTATCGGCGCCATTGGCTCATGATCCGGCACTGTTTCTACCGTCATCGCCCTATTCAAGATATCTACAATTTCCGACTGACTGACCTCGCCCGTCTACGTAGCTACGTGGAAGCCATCTTCAATGATCAAACTACGGCCTTCAAATTGAATCTGGCGTTTGGTTATGTGCTGCAGCATAAAGAGACAGTCCAAGTCCGATATTTTTACCCGAGTAGTAACATCCGGGTATTTGACCAACCGTTTACCATCATTAACCGAGTGTCGCTAGAGACGATGCTGGAGAAACTGGACACCGTGGATCCCTTGGAATGGGCCCAACAACAACGCCCCAACACCAAGTGGACAGTGGAGAGTGTGACCAATGTTACGTTTTTCGTTACCAAGCTGACCGACCACTCCCATCGGCTGAATGCGTCACTCATGCACTGATGAATACCATAACATGCCGTGCATACTCTATATGTCTACATGTTGATCGTTGACGGTACGGAGGTGACCGAAGAGACACGGATGTTACCGAAGATGTCACGGATGTTACCGAAGATGTCACGGCTCGGCCCTCGACTTGGGGATAGTTGAACTGAGTGTGCTAAAAATAGATCACCAGCTAGCGTGCTATAAAAGGGAGGCGGCCTGGCCGTTTCATCAGACACTCTGTCAACCACCAAGATGTTCACTTGCACAACCTGCCAGAAGCTGTTTACTCGTCTAGTTACGTTACGACGCCACGAGGCCTCCACCCACAACGATGCTCGGTATACTTGTATAATCTGCGCACGGTCATTCAATCGGAAGGATCATTTACTGCGTCATGAGAGGGTACTCCACGCGGGTGCGACGGTACTATGTAATGATTGTGGTAGACTCTTCAAACGACCCAGTCGGTTTAGACAGCACCAACGTTTGATGCATGCCCCGTCTCTACGGTTTGGGCGACAACTTTCCACTAAAGAGGAGCCGCGGAAGGTCAGACCCAGTGAAGATGAACCCGGAGAGACGAACGCCACTGGTGATGCGATGACGAAGAGCCTGCCTATACCTACGGTCCAGGAGGGCCTGGATATCCAACCGGACCCCACTGTTACGGTTTCGAGTCATACGCCTGATAACATCGAACATTTTCTGGACGAGCCCATAAATGTTCCTAGCGATCTCTTACAGGGCGCCCATCCAGTGAGTGACATCTATCGGCGCCATTGGACCATGATACGGCACTGTTTCTACCGTCATCGCCCTATTCAAGATATCTACAATTTTCGACTGACCGACCTCGCCCGTCTAGGCAGCTACGTGGAAGCCATCTTCAATGACCAAGCAACGTCCTTCAAATTAAATCTGGCGTTTGGTTATGTGCTGCAGCATAAGGAGACAGATCAAGTCCGATACTTTTACCCGAGCAGTAACATCCGGGTATTTGACCAACCGTTTACCATCATTAACCAGGCGTCGCTAGAGACGATGCTGGAGAACCTGGCCAACGTGGATCCCTTGGAATGGGCCCAACAACAACGCCCCAACACCAAGTGGAAAGTGGAGAGGGTAACCAATGTTACGTTCTTCGTGACCAAGCTGACCGACCAACCCATCGGATGAAAGTATTCACCCATGCACTGATAGATTCTCAGAATGCGCAAACAACTATCTGAGGATATGTTGCCTCAACGGTATCCTGGCCTGACCGACGGTGATTAGAATAAACGGTTCAGAGCGAACATGGCCGAAGATGGAACTTTCTGAAATGAAGACTTCTGATTGGACAAGAATACATCTAACGGACAGGAACGAATATGACAGATGCAAATGGTGGCCTCTGATTGGACAAGTCTTCTTGAATTGTAACACCAAGTGGATAGTGGAGATAATGACCAATGTTGCGTTCTTCGTGGTTAAACTGACCACCACCTCCATCGGATGAAAGTATTCACCCATGCACTGATAGATACTCAGAATGCGCAAACAACTATCTGAGGATATGTTGCCTCAACGGTATCCTGGCCTGCCCGACGATGATTAGAATAAACGGTTCAGATGGCACTTTCTGAAATGGAGACTTCTGATTGGACAAGAATACATCTAACGGACAGGAACGAATATGAAACATGCAAATGGTGGCCTCTGATTGGATAAGAATCTTCTTGAATTGTAAATATACCCAACGCGGCTCCCCCAGCGTGGGTGTGATGTAACATTGGGGAAAATAAACTATATGAAAAAAACTTCTTGTTGTTGTTGTTCTCTCATGTGTCATCCTTGTTGTTGTTGCTGTTGTTTCTCTCTCTGGTCTATATCATGGCGTTATGTTAGAGTGTTAAGGTGTAACGACGGGCGTTGACGGGCATCACTGCATTTCGAAGAATTAGTGAAATTCCATGGAATATCAAAGCTTCTGAGCTATTTCACCAGGGCGTTGAAGCATTAAGAATGGTGTTGGTGGGCGTTGCTACAAGATGACACCTCACACGGTCCATTTGGACCGCGGATGGTCCATCTCTACACCAAATACCTTCCTGCACTGCCCCAAAAGGCCCACTTTCGCTACAACTTGTACTAATGACGTCATCGATGACGTCACAGATGCTGTAAATATCCCTGAAATCGGGGTGTATACTCCGAGAGCTACAACATGACACATCCCATGACGCATTCGCAACGCGGATGGTCCATCTCTACACCAAATACCTTCCTGCACTGCCCCAAAAGGCCAAATAACATCCTTCACTGCTAAAAAATGCCCACTTTCGCTACAACTTGTACTAATGACGTCACCAATGACGTCACAGATGCTGTAAATATCCCTGAAATCGGGGTCTATACTCCGAGAGCTACAACATGACACCCCACACGACGCAGTCGCAACGCGGATGGTCCATCTCTACACCAAATACCTTCCTGCACTGCCCCAAAAGGCTCACTTTCGCTAATACTCCTACTGATGACGTCATCGATGACGTCACAGATGCTTCGGACATGCCTCAATTCGGATTGTACACCCCGAGAGCTACAAAATGACACCTCACACGACGCATTCGGACTAAGGATGGTCCATCTCTACACCAAACTCACCCCACGCACCCACAAAATGTCCACTTTCGCTACTACTCGTACCGATGACGTCATCAATGACGTCACAGATGACGCGGACATCCCTCAAATCGGAATGTACACACCGAGAACTACAAGATGACACCTTCCAGGACGCATTCGAACCGTGAATAGCCCATCTCGATCCCAAATACCTTCATGTACTGCCCGAAAATGTCTACTTTCGCTACTACTCGTACCGATGACGTCACCGATGACGTCACAGATGACGCGAACATCCCCCAAATCGGAATGTACACCCCGAGAACTACAAGATGACACCTTCCAGGACGCATTCGAACCGTGAATAGCCCATCTCGATCCCAAATACCTTCATGTACTGCCCGAAAATGTCCACTTTCGCTACTACTCGTACCGATGACGTCACCGATGACGTCACAGATGACGCGAACATCCCCCAAATAGGAATGTACACCCCGAGAACCACAAGATGACACCTTCCAGGACGCATTCGAACCGTGAATAGCCCATCTCGATCCCAAATACCTTCATGTACTGCCCGAAAATGGCCACTTTACTTACTACAACCAACTGCGCCTGCGCAGATTGACGCGACTTGCATTCAAAAACACGCCATTCTGACTCTACCCCACACAAGCTTCACTTTGACACCCTCCACGACCCATTCGGATCCATAGCGGTCCATCTCTACCCCAAACACCTTCAAAAGGCCCACTTTCGCTACAACTTGTACTAATGACGTCATCGATGACGTCACAGATGCTGTAAATATCCCTGAAATCGGGGTGTATACTCCGAGAGCTACAACATGACACATCCCATGACGCATTCGCAAACGCGGATGGTCCATCTCTACACCAAATACCTTCCTGCACTGCCCCAAAAGGCCAAATAACATCCTTCACTGCTAAAAAATGCCCACTTTCGCTACAACTTGTACTAATGACGTCACCAATGACGTCACAGATGCTGTAAATATCCCTGAAATCAGGGTCTATACTCCGAGAGCTACAACATGACACCCCACACGACGCATTCGCAACGCGGATGGTCCATCTCTACACCAAATACCTTCCTGCACTACCCCAAAAGGCACACTTTCGCTAATACTCCTACTGATGACGTCATCGATGACGTCACAAATGCTTCGGACATGCCTCAATTCGGATTGTACACTCCGAGAGCTACAAAATGACACCTCACACGACGCATTCGGACTAAGGATGGTCCATCTCTACACCAAACTCACCCCCACGCACCCACAAAATGTCCACTTTCGCTACTACTCGTACCGATGACGTCATCAATGACGTCACAGATGACGCGGACATCCCTCAAATCGGAATGTACACCCCGAGAACTACAAGATGACACCTTCCAGGACGCATTCGAACCGTGAATAGCCCATCTCGACCCAAATACCTTTATGTACTGCCCGAAAATGTCCACTTTCGCTACTACTCGTACCGATGACGTCACCGATGACGTCACAGATGACGCGAACATCCCTCAAATCGGAATGTACACCCCGAGAACTACAAGATGACACCTTCCAGGACGCATTCGAACCGTGAATAGCCCATCTCGATACCAAATACCTTCATGTACTGCCCGAAAATGTCCACTTTCACTACATGCCACCGCGCATGCGCAGAATGCCGATATTTCAACCCCACACCCAGTCCATCAGATGCCCCTTCATGAATGCTGCACTTTGATACCTCACTCGACCCCATCGGTCCACTAGGGGCTCCCCTAGCTCCAAAAAGGCTATTTTCATACCCTTCGGCCACCGCGCATGCGCAGAATGTCGATATTTCAAAACCACACCCAGTCCATCAGATGCCCCTTCACGAATGCTTCACTTTGATACCTTACTCGACCCCATTGGTCCATTAGGGACTCCCCTAGCTCCAAAACGTCTATTTCCATACCCTTTGGG
Organism: Hanleya hanleyi; assembly: GCA_036873755.1. Classification (NCBI taxonomy): domain Eukaryota; kingdom Metazoa; phylum Mollusca; class Polyplacophora; order Lepidopleurida; family Hanleyidae; genus Hanleya; species Hanleya hanleyi. The sequence continues at coordinate 5,905 of JAVTVY010023029.1, forward strand.
CCACCGCGCATGCGCAGAATGCCGATAGTTCAACCCCACACCCAGCCGATCAGATGCCCCTTCACGAATGCTTCACATCGATACCTCACTCGACCCCATTGGTCCATTAGGGGCTCCCCTAGCTCCAAAACGTCTATTTCCATACCCTTGGGCCACCGCGCATGCGCAGAATGCCGATAGTTCAACCCCACACCCAGCCCATCAGATGCCCCTTCACGAATGCTTTACATCGATACCTCACTCGACCCCATTGGTCCATTAGGGGCTCCCCTAGCTCCAAAACGTCTATTTCCATACCCTTGGGCCACCGCGCATGCGCAGAATGCCGATAGTTCAACCCCACACCCAGCCCATTAGATGCCCCTTCACATAAGCTTCACTTTGATACCTCACTCGACCCCATCGGACCCTTAGGGGCTTCCCTAGCTCCAACACGGCTATTTTCATACCCTTCGGCCACCGCGCATGCGCAGAAGGCCAATAGTTCAACCCCACACCCAGCCCATTAAATGCCCCTTCACATAAGCTTCACTTTGATACCTCACTCGCCCCAATCGGACCATTTTATCTAGGGACTACTTTTTCTCCGCGGAAGCTTTTTCCCGAGACCGAATCACCGCCAAAACCACGGCCAAACCGCATCACCGCGCATGAATACATTTTTTTTTTTTTTTTTTTTTTGCCGGAACTTTTTTTTTTTTTCTGCCGGAAATATGCACTCATTGACCTTTGGTGTGTGGGTGGGTTCAAAATGGCGGACTGTAAGTAGCCGCCATTTTGAACCCACCCACTCACCCTGTTGGTGTGTGGGTGGGTTCAAAATGGCGGACTGTAAGTAGCCGCCATTTTGAACCCACCCACTCACCCTGTGCACTCAGGCCACGCCCCATTTCGCCTCATCACGCCCCAATACACCCCCAAAACCGCCCCTTTTTTAGGTCTGCGCATGCGCAGTGAGGCGCTATCCTACCGTTTTACTCTTTATATACTACTGTCGCAGATACGATAAGTACTAATGGGCACAGGTATACAAGGCAGCGCGTAATGGCCATCGTGAACCAAAATGTCAGCAAAAAGAATAGACTTTGAACGTTCACAGCACAGTAAATCCACAGAATACAATCACAGAATTTCATATACAGTTGAACGGCACATTCACGAACCACAATACAAAAATCCAAGCGAAATTCGATGTAAATCCACAAATATACGAATATGAAACTGAGTGATTCAAAACACGTCCGAGCAGATCAACGATCCTTACAAGGACCCCTCTGTCAAAAGATGGGCTCAGTATATCCATTGTAATACCTATATGCTGTAAGTATATAGTTTTGCCAAACTTAACGTAGGTGTTATTAAGGTCCCGTGAATGGTTTCCCTTGTTTGTAGTAAGAAAGTTTGATGGCTTTTGACATTAATATTTCGGTGACCAGTTGTGTTGGACACAGAGCCTATCAATGAACTGGGGTGGTTTATGAGTTGCCCATGAAAATTTGTAGTATAGACAATAGAGAAATCTCATTCCTATATGGCATGTGCCCTTTCGCATCAAATTCATCCGCAAGACCTTTAAAGTTAATGCCGGAGTGTTTTCGAAATAGTAGCACAGTATTTTTTCAAAAATGATTTTACTTGCGTCAAGGCTCGTGCAACTTCTTGAATCAGCTATTAAGCTTGCTTTATGTGCGTTTTATGTACTGCGGTGCCCATGAAAGTTTTTTGTATATCGGTGTGAGTGGTCGGGAGAGAAATACCTCTTTCCTTGAAAAAATCTTTATGTTGCTTGAATAAACCCCAGAGTGAAACTATCCTTAATTCTTTAACCATCATCTGATTATAGTCATATTTACCAATTAATTCCGGTCCTGTGTGCTAAGTTTGTTTTTAATATGTTTCACTGTTCGACTTCTGTTAAGCGGTTTGTTCTGGAGAAGTAGCAGCAGCATGGAGGCGGTATAAAACTGACGTACAAGGGGGAACAACTTTTCTCGGCGTTTGGTCTTATAAGTGATCTGCCGTACATTAATATTGATTGGTGAGCTTTAAATTAATACATTCTCTTACAGATCAGAATGATCAAATATAGAGAGGGTTGGGTTGCATAATTCATATTGGCCTGTAATTAACTTTTTAGTTAAAAGACCTACCGTAAAACGTGATGTACAGTACACAATTAGCTCCAATGTAATGTGAAACAATTTACACATGTACCGGTACAGTAATCATCGGTAATAATCTACGATAATAGCGTCGTTGATTCGAAATATACAACATAAAACATGTGGAAATGTTAATGGCATAATTAGCGTTATATATCAATATCGATATGTTGTGTTGATCCAGTGAATAGCTAAAAATCCAAAATGTGACCCTCTTCATCTAAACCACGAATGTCTGTAGAGGCAAACGTAGAGAAAAGAGTGAGAGAGACGTATTTAGTTTTGCATAATGTAGAGTGTTGAGTTCAAATTTCAAGCCAGCAATAGCACGCGAGTTATTAGAAAGGCAATCTGAAAAACACAGTAATTCTTTTAACGTAGAAAATATGCAAAAAAACTTTTAATTTGTGATTTTCTTCAATTCGTGTTAAATCTTACTTAATTTGCAATATTATTTGTTAACATGGCAGTGAGACTAACGTCACGGGACCTGCAAAGTAGGGTTTGATATGATTTAACTGCGTACCTTGACCTAGGACATGTTTTTGCCAATTTCGATGTTTCTACGTCACCTAATTAGGTCAGAAATTGGGTCAGAAAGTAGGTCACATTGACCATGACCCAATTAGGTCAGGTCACACTGATATTGACCTAATTCAGCGCATTTTCATGGCCTTAGGAAGCATTAGGACATGCTTTGCCAATTTCGAGGTTTATAGGTCACCTAAGTAGGTCAAATTAGATCTCCTAATTAGGTCCGAAATTGGGTCAGAAAGTAGGTCACATTGACTTTGACCCAATTAGGTCAGGTCACGCTGACATTGACCTAATTCAACGCATTTCCATGATCTTAGGAGGTATTAGGTCATGTTTTTGCCAATTTCGAGGCATATAGGGTGCACTCCAGGGGTTCTTCCATTCGGCATGGAATATACTGTGGGTCCGTTTTTCGGTCACCAATTGTCATAAAATCTTCATCCAAAATCACTTATATGTATATATTTTCTGCAAGAGCATGATTAAAATATTATTTTAAGATATAGCTCTGCTATGTTATAGAAAAATGAATCTCGAATATTCTCCTCCAAGCTTGCTTCATTTTTCCTAGAAAACCTCATAAAATGTCGAAAAATGGTCAAATTCGGCTCAGTTTCCAGAAAAATGTGTAAGAGCGATTTCAACTAAACTTCTTACTCACGTTCCCTGGTTCGGTCTCAACTCAAAAAGGCAAAAAAAGTGAGGGTCAACCTGCCCGTTTTTTGTCAGATTTTCTTTCCGTAAATGAGTGCTGATTTTTAGGCACAAAATTTACTCCGTGATCCCGATCAGCGTATAGACGAAGCCAGCCATCTATCTGTACATGCTCGCTTGCAGCGTTGATAATGTTGAATAGGATGGTATTATAGATATAAGCTATTAAGAAGACAAGAAGAATTATGATGTAACAGAACACGGGCAGTCCATCGTATTATGAAATTAGACCGGGGTCATTACTACGAAACTGGGGAGGACCACCATAGGTCAGCTAGGTGGGTCAGATTTTCATCAAAACTTAGGTCAGCTCAGAACCTGCTGGTAACAGTCCCCTAATGCACGTTCATGCCAAAAATCAAGGTTCTAATGTCAACGGTTCTCCTTATCTTGCAGGAGAAAGGATTCGGATGGACTCACTGACTGACTCACTCATTACCGGACAATTTGCAAATGAGAGCCTACTTCGTCGGAAAAACGTTGAAGAAATTTAATAGGCTAGTCCCGAGATAGAACTCTCTAGCCATGAAAGGCGCGGAACGATGCCATTGCCCACGTGACGTCGGGCCAAGGTTAGGCACCGGGTAATGCTTTAACATTGGCTATACCGCAAAAATGAAAAAATAAGTATCCTTGTGACTTTCAAAATACTGAAAATCCAACAATTTTGAATATGTTATTGTCTCGGAGTTCAATAGGCATTTGTAAACAGCATTCATCGCCTGCAAAACTCAGTGAATTAAATAACACAGCATTGCCAATGTTAAGAAATGGTTCTTTGCATAACCCCAGCGTAACGTCACATGGGCAATGGGGTGAGTGAGTGAGAGAATAGGGTTTAACGTCGCTTTCAACATGTTTTTAGCTATATCACGATGGGGAAGGGAAGAGAGGGGTGGGGTTACCTACTTGTAACAAGCAGATCTAATGCTGCCATTTTCATAGTGCTGTTCCACAGAAATGTCATGCCGTAGGCAGATATGACACCCCACTCAGTCACATTATACTGACACCGAGCGAACCAGTCCTTGTTCCATCCTCTTAATGCTGAACGTAAGCGAGGAAGCAACACATTCCATTTTTCAAGTCTTTGGTATGACCCGACCTGGGATTGAACCCAGTACCTATCGCTTACGAGGCTGACGCTCTAACCATTAGGCCATCGCAGTGCGGTCACATGGGCAATGACGTCGTTTCACGCCTTTTGTGGTTGAAGTGTTTCATCTCGAAACTGTCCTTTTGTTTGATCATTTGATCATTTTGTGTTAAATAAACCTGCGCGGATCACCTGCAGTGTTCTTCAGGGCCGTAGCCAGGATTTACTGAGGGGTGATTCGCCTTCACTCCAAAAGGGCACATCAGGGGGTTCGCTGTATGGAAAAATGGGCAAATAGGGGGTTCGCTTCAGTTTCAAAAGGGCATTTATATGGGGAAAATATAAAATATTTCCGAAAGGAGGGTTCGCCCGATGCCAGAAAGCCCCCCTTGGCTACGGGCCTGTTCTTTGGCTAGTCCAGTCTTTGGTAGATATATCCAGATATCTTGTCTGGCAGCTCACAAGACGCCCAACAACTCAGTTACAAACGCTAATTGTGTTAATAAATACATACATTTTCTTTCACCAACACATAGAGTGAATAATCTGCTTTAATATTCTGGAAAATATATTTTCGAAGGTTTGAAGCCTGTTGTTACGGATACAGTAACATTGAGAATGAATTAGTCCGTGACCACTGCAGGTGTTGTACACAAGTGAATCCAACACATGGTGATCAATTTATCAAGCCATTCACTTTCTTCAAACGTTTAACAAATAATAATACAAATTAAGAAAGATTTAGACTGGGCTATAAGTCTGCTAACTTGGTTAAATTGGAGCGATATGCAAGAGGTGGGGGAAATTGACGACGTCTGGCGACTAAAAACCAACCATATGACTCTACATGAAAGCTTCTCTAAGCAACTCACATTCAGACCCGAGTATACGGCGGATTCTGAGCCCGGACGTAGCCTTAGTATCTCAACCGCACTTTTATTGCAGATGTTCATGTGGAGACTTTGAAGTATCCACACGGCCCGTAGCACCGGCTTAAGCAGAATTAGATACGCCAGCTCAGGAGCTTTGATCACAGATCAGCTCAAGCAAATAACCCATCTGATCTTAATGGATGAGCATCGAGGACGTCTGATGGAGTAAACGCCAAAAAAACAATCTACATATATCTGTTGAATGACATGTACAGAGGGCGGGCCTCGGGGACTAACAGTCCACCAGAAGATTCTTACCAAAAACAGGTAATAAATTGGAGCGATACACAAGAAACTACCGGTCATATATTGAAAAAATTCGTTCTTAGGTAGTTTTTTCTCGTTTTCTCTGGGTTTTTTTGATCACGTATTTTAGGTTGGTCTTCTCGTAACTCCTAGTATGTTATTTGGCGTAAGTCATGAAAATTGGACATAACGTTGTACATATATAGAACCAAATAAAGGTGCCTCATTTTTTCTACGTTTGCTTCCATTCTAAAGATATCTGTTATTTAGTTGTAGGAGAGAGAGAGAGAGAGAGAGAGAGAGAGAGAGAATTAAGGTTTAATGTCGCATTCAGCAACATTTCAGTTATATAGCGACGATACATTCTAAGTATTCTAACGAAAACAAGTCAACAACTCCGCAATCCAGACGTAATCAACACAACACACCACAAGACATGTACATACATTAAAACTTATGCAACAAACTGATTTCTTTCAAATAACCTAAGATACAGTCTTTTTTTACCCGACTAAAGTAGCTGCTCGATAAAAAGACTCTCTTACAATCTTAAAATCTATACAGTCGATAAGAATATGTTTCACTGTGAGATCTTCGTGACATGGAATACATCTTGGGACTGGCTCTTTTTTTAGTAAATGTTCGTGAGTTAATCGTGTATGGCCGATTCTACATCGCCCGATCATGGTTTGGTCGAAACTTTTCTGGCTGTTCAGATAAGTATAGCCTACAGTTGTTTTGAACTCATGAAGTTTGTTATTGTTCACAGTATCTCATAAAGATTGAAACGGATTTTTCATATAAGTAGAGATAAAGGGTCTGAAATCGCTATATGGGATTTCAACAGGATCAACCTCATTATCGAGGGCTGGTTAGCCATTTTATCAGCCTTATCAACCTTTGATGCCAACGTGACTATAGGCAACCAACAAAAGTCACATTTTAAAAATCTTTCGAAATACTGAAATACACTATAATAAAATCATTTCCAGGACAAAATTGAAAAAAGCAACTGCAGCAGGCTAATTTTGTTTGAAAGGTATATTCTAGAAATCTATCTTCGATGAATACTTTATAATTAGCGAGGACATTTGAAGGCTAAATATTGAAATGCGTTCTATTTCTGTTCAAATAATTCAGTTGTAATAACAGCATAACAAAATGGTTACTAAATTCCAATTCCCTGAATGAGTTGCTTTCAGAAAATATATCACTTGTTTTGGTGGGTTCATTTATTGCGATTTAATTGAGCAAAAACCGATAAGATGTCGAAAATCTTATCGCCATGGATCCTCAACCTTAATGAGCTCATCGAAATTAAAATCCAGAAAACATTGAGCGCATAAAATAATCGCGCATTCTCCATTAAGAGCGATGTGTCGCGTCCCTTACTTTAAAGGGATGGAATTCTACTAATTTGTTTAGAGCGTAACACTGTTTCTTTGTCCTAGCTCGACCTTCTCCGTTCGAAGCTGTCGTCATTTCAGTAGTTAGCTTTTTTTTGACAAGGTTGTACCATTTTCTCAAGAATGTCGAATAAATCTGTATTGCTAATAATTCCGTTAATATATTGTAATTGATTCAGTATACTTTCTCCGTTATCATTTCCATTTATAATTTGCTTTTGTGCGCATGTTGTATGCAGGTATATTTTTTACGACATCCACTAATTATTTAATTACTAAGGTCATGCACATTTGTCTAATTAGTATTCCTCTCTTCGCAAAACTTTAATGTGTACTTCTTTGTTGAATGGTGTGCGATATACGAATTAATCAAAAGCCAGTTGTTTGTTGTTGTTTTTGCTTTTTTTGTTTTGTGAAGGTTGTTTTCTTGTCTCTGTTTATTTATCCTGGAGTTCGAAATTTTGCTCAGAAAGCAAAAAACAAAATCCTGACTAAATCTCACTATTCTTCTCATCACAAATTCTGCAGTTGCTCGTTAACAATATGGCATAAGTAGCATGACACATTCTCCTCAAATGATATATGCATGCATGAATGCTTCGTTTAAGTGCATTTTGAAAAGTAATATCCCAGGACAAGGACTCAACCAACCCATGCAGGCGGGCCTGGGTATGGTCTTGTTAAAACGTGGCGATTTCAAGCAACGTCATGAAGCATATCTCCAGGAACTACATCATGTACATCATATACATGTCTACTCTAGAATACAGCATTCGAAGGGCCGTCATTCATGAATAATTTCCACCTCCATAACCAGACCTTCTGCATGGATGGATGGATGGATGTACTTGGGCATTCCGTCGCACCGCGATGGGAACAGGTTATGCGAACACGTCGTACAACCCGCTTTCCCTTAACCCGCCCTACATTGTGATCACGCTTATCCGTGTCCAATAGACACTTGTAATCCCCACATTCTGATTATCTACCCTCTTTCCACTTATCAACACAACTCTATACCCCTTCTCTTCTCTCAAAAGCTGAAATAACCCCTGACATGTATTTCCCCTCTATCAGACCTTCTTTCTCGCTTATTTGACCGATAGTTGCATCAATTCCTACCAAGTCATACTCGCAAAGAAATCTTCCGATAGCCAATCACCCTCTGTCGACTCAACATTCGACATATCACCATTAAGACTACTTCCATAATGTTCATTCTCATCAAACGCCAACACAAACCGTACATTCTTCATTATTGTCCCCTTTCCCCGATACCCAGTATCCCGCCCTTTTAGACTCCACATTGTCCTACATATCCCCGCCTCCTGAGACTGACGTTCCCCGCTCCTCGTCAGTTTGTAAATACTGAACTATTTTCCACAGTAAACATACACATTGCACCCATAGTAAAGTCCTATAGGTTAGACACCACTACTAATTGTGTAAAGAAGACGAAATACCGTAGAAAAAAAGGCCTCTGCTGATTGACTAGTACTGTTGTTCATCCCAGGATGGATTGGTTGGTATCATATATATTTAAATTCTTTCTGGGTTATTTGACAAAGAAAAATATATAACAAGCGCTGAATGAGCGCAAAGACCTCCGTCGAGGCAACAGGATCAGTAGGGGAATAGTACATCACTGAATAGCATAGGGCCGGATGCCAAGCTCAATTTTGCATTTGTTGACGTTAACTTCACCAATGGTAATTAAAGTGAGATTGAGGGTTCCCCACTAGCATGTCCAGCTAGGGATGTGGAAGCTACATTCCCCGCAAATAATATTTCTTTGATTTCACGTGCTTGAAATATTGGGGTATGGAATAGAGTATATTGATGGAAAACCTGGAATACTGCTTGAGATATTAGGCCCCTTCCCACCCACACCTCCCCATGAGAGGACACCCCCACCCAAATCAACACGTTAGCGTCAGAAATGAGACCATGTGTGCCTAGTTTTACCAACTTGCTTGTGATTTTATGCTATAGGCCCTACACATCAACACTTCATATTTTGTATGTGTACAGTATAGCATCCTCATTGACAGAATCCTCTACAAAACACATCTGATTTTACCGACATTCCGTTCTGATCTGTCTCAGCATCATGTGCTGATTCAATGAGCTCGGAATAATTTTGTATACTGGTGTTGCAGGTCACCTTCACCATAATGTATCAATTACCATGGACTTGTACATGTATCACATTCATATTGAATGGTGATGGCTGATGAGAATATTGCCCATATGGAACAAATGGCTGGATTCCAGCGAATAAAAAGTTCATGCTAATCATAAACAACATACAATTAATAATACTATCAAATAATTATGTATATTCCTTGTCGACATCAATATAATACAGACAATATTATGACTGAATCAGGGTAACAGATATCCAAGGGTATATATGTCTACACTAAACTGAAGGAGATCCATGATGCGTATTATATTATGTTGTAAAACTTCACTTGCTAATCTCGATTATGTTGCTTATTGTGAAAATAAATGAAATTATGAAAATAAATTTAGTATGATTGCCCATTACGCTCAAATTAGAAATATCAGCAGCTAAAGTTAAGCCAATCATAGCAATATATAACACCATGGTATTGTTGTAATATCACCCAGGTATTGATCTTTGGTTAAGAATGTAATGAGATACATATACCTGTTCTTTGTGTTATTCTGTATGCAGTTCATTCTGTATGTATTTTATACATGTAAATATACCAGAAGTGGAATTCAAATTTGACTAAAATAATCAAAATATGTTCGATTTTTACCTCTACTCAGGAAATGAAGTCTTTGTTTCTAGAAGCTAAATCATTTCAGACACATTCAAGTCCTCACCTGGTCAAGGGAGATAATTTTGTAAAAAAAAAACAAAAAAAAAAAAACAAGTATAGATCCACACTGGCGCAGACCAGAAAGTTTTGTGACCTTTGGTGATATTTGTGGAGCATGCTGCAGGACTTCAACTTTCATGAATCTGATATTATCCACACAATCCCATTCTACATGATATTTTTGCCATAGCACCGATAAACTAGATCCCTTCATTTATGTGGTCTAGATCCAGGAGCTATTGGGGGCTGCAGGTTTTGTAAAAGTTAGATCCAATTATTCTGAGATAAGGAATGAAGTCCGGCATGGTTGTTTTAAGTTAAAACTGGGCATCCTTGAAAATGTCTGACCGATTGACACATGTATCACTCTGCCGGTCATCATTACATGCGTAATGTTTATCACAAGAGAGAATATGTATACTGTGTTTGAGGAATATTTCTGCCTCCCCAATGGAAGGCGAAATTTGAATGAATGGTCTGTGTTGTCAGTGTGTCTGATGTCCCCCTTGCAAAGACAAGAAAATTTTCTATGTAATTTATTATTTATTGATATATTTATTGATTTTCTTTTTGTCTAATTGTCTTCTGTTCAAGTCATTTGGCATTGGTAAAACCTGAAATGTATATCATGTTCTCCTTATTTCATCTAGTGATACTGTCTGTTTGGTTCCAGATCACGGGGCTGAACAAAGTATGTGAAATGTGATCGTATCGCAAATAAATGCCCAGTGGTATGTCCAGGGCTTAAAACCACAAAACAAAATTGAGAAAGGTTCCATCCATGCTATCAGTCAAAAATCTCAATAATGTAGGCCTACATGTGGAATGTAGACACTCCTTTGTTTCAGCTACAATTCAGAATAAGTTTTCAGAATATTATCAGGGCTTAACAAGCAAATTATTCTTCATCAACAAGTATCACAGCACACAATGTGGATGTCACTAAACTGTTAGGATAAATGAAAAGAAAAGCATATGTATATTATTTATCAGCTTTATTAAATAAGTTTACAGACTCACGCAGGTAGATCAATTTGGTGCTTCTGCAAAATCAAACCATTATTCAACTGCCAAATGCCAAGATAAATAGCCCCCCCCCCCCGAAATATAATTTATCAGCAAAATTTAGAATAACTGTTTTTGAACAACCAGGCTGGTGGATATCATCAACTGAAAGAAAATGACAGGGTTCCCACCCCTTGGGGATTTCAAAATTCCATACCTTTTCCATACCTTTTTCAAGACCTATCAAGTCTTTTTCCAGACTCAATGGACGCTTCAAATCAGCTATACATTGCCAGGAAGAATTTTGAGACCGTTAGGTGATACGGATCAAAACTAGTCAAGCTCAAGAAGAACAATTAACTCCTTTATTATGATGATGATGATGTACATTGAGATCACTGCACCAACTTACAACTCAAAAATCAAAGCAGGTTCCAAATTGACAGAATGTTTCAAAAGCACAGAATGATGAACTTTTTTATTTGAAAATAAATTCACGTTTTCTTTCATTCTACGAAACAGAAATTAAAAGAATCAGGTTTATTGCTCTTTTTTGTCATACAGACTCACTAAAGCCAGAATGAAAAAAAAACAAAGACAAAAAAAAACGAAGACAAAAAAAAAGACCCCAAAAAAATTAAATGAAATGGCTGAAAAGTGTTCTAGTTCTGCAAAATCTTGATTGGATTGGAGAATCCCTCAAATTAATTTCAGAATAATTGTTCATCTTTATATCGTTTGAACAAGTTAAAAAAAATATTAGAATTGATAAGACAACAAAGCTAGAAAAAAATACCAAGGGAGACAACTTTTGTACAAGTGCTCTAGAAGTATTGAGCGGAGTTATCCCCCTTCAAAACGTTGGCCCTGGAAACCGTAAAACACGCAATTTGCGTGCTGCTTGGAGGAGATTTCCAATAAAGATTACAATTATCAACACCAGTTTTATCAGACTGTAGTAACTTACAAAGTGAATGACAGGTACACGATTCACACAAACGGACGAACCCACGAGGAGATGAATGGGTGTGAATCTTCGGGAAATTTATGACCTATTCCAAGGTTCTTAGCGTGACATGTACATGATCAGGTCAGGGCATTTGCAGCATTTCTGTTCTTCATTCAATACATAGTACTGTTCATACGCCCGATGATATGTACTTTTGTTGCTAACATTATGCAAGTTTTGTTGTTAAAAAAATAAAACTGAACGTACTTGTAGGCCTACTCGTTTGAAGCAGCAGACATTATAAATTTAGTTGACCTAGATTATGCATTGAAGATCAACCATTGAAACGCGAAAAACAACGAATTACGTCAATTATACAGTATTTTCGCCTGCATGTTGTCTGATCGTACTATTCTTGTTTATCTGATGATGCTAAACAATAATGATCTTGTGAACTTTGAGATAGGCCTAGGTCATAAATTTTCTGAAGATGTACCATTTTGCGAGGACAGGACCGGATCGAGATTGAGTTGGAACCCGACTACAGAAGCAAGGCCCACTGCAATGCATTGCAATGGGGAACCCCGTTATTTCAATTGTGTCCAAAGAAAAGATTCAAGATTTCGTCGGGAACCATGACGATCCCTATTGGAAATACTATGAGTCGTGGGTTCCCCATATGACAATTATTTGGCGGGAGATTTCACGTTGCGCTCCTAGACCTCCGTCTGATCGACGGAGGTAAAAAGTTAGAACTGTGTCTCTGCAGACAGCAACATTGTGACAGCATTTTGTCGAGTATCCCCATGGGGTTTTGGGGCATTTTCAGTTTCTGCGGGGTGATTGTCTGATATGTGTTAATGACATTGAGAATGAATATCACTTTTTATTAGTATGTCCGTTATATCAACAACTCAGGATTAGGTATATCAAATCATATTACTGGAAAAGACCTTGTGTTTATAAAGCAGTTCAGTTACTTTGTTGCAAACAGTCGAGCATTTTAAAAAATGTTGCAAAATTCACTTATGAAGCGTTCCAAATAAGAGATGGTTTGAGGCATGATTTTGACTTTTAGTTTGTCCTCACCTGCACGTTACGAAAGCCGAGAGGGGACTTCTGACTTCCGACTTCTGACTTCTGACTTCTGACTTCCGACTTCTGACTTCCGACTTCCGACTTCTGACTTCAGACTTCAGACTTCAGACTTCTGACTTCTGACTTCAGACTTCTGACTTCTGACTTAGGATTTTTTTTCTTTTATAATGCATTACATCTTAAATTATGAAGCATGGAATAACACAGTATCATTATTATGGCATATTCTACTTAAAAACCTGCTTGCATGTACTTATAATAATCAGATAACCATTGAAGTTTATCTTGAGCTATGTTCTGATTATTAAAATGCGATTTCTAATGTAAATAGAAATGCCCTATGTCACAAGTTAAAGGCGCCTCAATTACATAATATAATTGCACAATTTGATACCTTACGAATAATCACATTTAATGCGCCCTTTCCACATTAATCGTTGGACAATGCTGTCTTGTCCCAGCTCCCCCCTCACTCCGTAAATATTTTTAAATGAAAGCATCCAAGGCTGCTAAAAAAACAGGGAAGGAATTGGTCCTGTCCAATATATTTCTGATGTGTCTCCCGTTGCATACGTGGTATGAATTTGTGAAGCGTAGCTCTAATTATTGAAGAGACTTAATCAATACTGTAAAGAAAGTCTAGGCAAATGAGAGTTGCATATGTGGTACCAGTGGACGATGGAAACAATTTTGTCGAGGCGTTCAACTGCTATCACAATTGTTTGACGACCCAATGGAATTACCGTTCCCCGATAAAGAACACAACACCGAAGATTAAAAATTGTATATTATCTGAACTAGACAAGATAACATTTTGGTAGTAAACCTACAATATTGCCGAGGTCGGTGTCCGCATCGTAGTGAACATTGTTGCCCAGGATGCATAGCGGCATTCATTCATGGTTTATGTATTCATGCACACTGCAACCTGCAGTCAAAACTCAATGACATTGTTATTGTAGACATGTACAAGAATAAAGTCACTGAATCTGATTCATATTCATTTATTTGTGTGGCAATTGACAACATGAAAATACTATAAGTAGCCTAGAGGTCTTTTTCAAGATTACACGTATGCCTACCGGTACATCGAATAATTATTTAAAATCACATTCAGCAATTGCACACAGCAAAAATACCCTTACGTTACTAAAAAATTCAAATCACAGACACAGAAAACCATTATTAACATCAAAAATTAATTTTACCTCCACTGCTTGGCCCAAACGGGAAATTATTTTGTCAACTTCAACAGGTCAGAGCAAAGGACAAAGTGGGTATATATCCCACCTGGGATATTAAATCAAAGTTTGGATATTGAAATATATCCCAATTGGGATATTTTCACCGATTTTCATACTAAACGGCAATGTCGAATTTCGGCATCTAAACTACAAAAACAAGATAGAATCTACTTCACAAAACTGCCAATACGATTGTATAATTTTACTGACCTTTTCTCACCGACATTATTCTCTGTGCAATTGCAATTACGTGCAATACTTTTTGATGTTGTTGTTGCGGTGTACTTCCCATCACTAACCACTGTTGTATGTCTTCATACGAACAGGAGAACTAGCAAAATATGCCAGCTTGAAAATATGGAAGTATGAAAAAAATATCAAAATTGTGATATTTTATCCCAATTGGGATATATATCCCAGTTAGTCCTTTTCCCTGACCTGTTCAACGAGCTGTCATTACGGATATGGTAAGAATCAAGAACATTACTTTTGCTAGATGACAAATGATTCTAGACGATAAGATCAGTCAATTTGAAAATTGCAGTAAAACGGATGTTTTCGCTTGATGAAATAAATCAAGTTTTCCTTGCAAGAAATGTTTTCAAACTTAGCACACAAAACGCCGGCTTTCAGACATGCCATGTGCTCCAATCATGCAGTAGCGAGGAAACTTGCAACATTCATTTATTTGACAATATTAATAAGTGTGCGCCGGGAAACAAGTAATCAATTAAGTGACGGGTGTAAAGCGTTTTACACACCTCGATCTGTCAGAATGCCACACTCGCACAGTGTCAAAACTCTCCAGTCGACTGATGGAACGAAAACGAAACTGCCTTCTCTCTCCTTTTCAAACTCTCTCACCAGGACTGCACTATAATTTTGGCAGTGCGGTTCAGCCGATCTTAAAACATGACGTAATTTCGTCAATTCGGTGTATTTCATTGGCTATCAGAGCCGAAGATGAAGTCGGCATATTATTGACCAGTTTACAGACAAAACACCATCTTTCGAAGAAAATCTCACAAGATATCAGCAGAAGTGTTTACCAGGAAACGAAACCGACATATTCTTCAATATCTGCGCCTAGAAACGGCTCGTCGTGGGATTAATTCAGCGAAATTATTCGAAACTAGGTGGAACTACTTCATATCGCGTTCAATAAACGGAGTGACGCGGAAGTTTCAGTCATTCTCTCATTTTGCGCAGGGGTGTTGTAATGAAAACCATATCGCTTGGATAGATGGCACCTCTGAAATTACCCATAAGCCAGTTCACCTAGCATGGCAAGAAACAGGGAAACTTCCCTGTTTAAAAATGTGGTAAGGTAATGTACCTAATGCCACAGATAAATACGACTCAATTACATAAAATAATTGCACAATTCTATTCAACAGATCACAATTACTTCCAAATCATTATCGAATAATATAGTATGATAATTTACGCATCAAGGCGACAAGGAGATGTCATTATATTTATCGATTATTCAAATATTATTTACGATTTTCTGCTTTCCTAGGACACACAAAATAACTAGACCTAATTTTGTCAAGCCCAAGCCAAATCATATCATAAGATCGTACCATTACTTCCAAATATAATTAACAAATAATATAAATATTGTTTGTATCAAGGCATTTTAGTTCTCTCTCCTCCCTTCTCCAAAACTCTTTATAATTGTGATTACTTAAAGGGGAACTCAAATGGAAACTTAAAACTTCTGTGGGGGAGATATTTTGTTGCCATATTGCCCCCATTGTTCTCAATTTTTATTTTATTTTTTCATTTTTTTTGCTTGTAAATATTTCCCCTGGTTGATGAGAAGCTTTCTGGAACTGGTAAAAATTTGATATGCAAATAAGGTATTGGTGAGTTAATTAGATAGACAAATAAGGATATTTAGGATTCTGACATCTTTGCAGTCCATGAACTTGTGTAAGGAGGTGTGTTAGTTGAAATGAATTTTTAATAAATATGAAACGCATAGACCTTTGTTACTCCATATTCTTTAATAAGCTATCATAACCCGTGCAATTTCCAAAATAAAGCCCTTTGTAACCTGTTCATATGAGAACCGTATTTCTATAAATGCTTAGAACTTTTTAGAACTAGTTTTCATGATGCTATAAATAAGCAATATTACAAATAAAGAGATTAGACTTATAGATTTGTGACAATTCCAGTATAATCTAGCTCATTATCTTGAGTATTTGGTGACATCACCAAATATCATTTGCAATAAATTCCATCAATAGCAGATTTAAACTTCAAACGCAATGTCTCTAACCGTGGCCTAAAACTGGACCTAGAACATTGGGGTACCCTTTTAAATTGCCGATACTAGTAATCAGAAAGATCAAAGCACAAAGTCACAGACGGAAATATAGGTGTTATTATCATGTATGTAAAGGTAAAGTTGCAAGGGGTGAATGGATGTACAAAATTCTGAAGTCGGAAGTCGGAAGTCAGAAGTCGGAAGTCGGAAGTCAGAAGTCGGAAGTCAAAATCAAAATAATCAAGTTTTGGAGAAGGGAGAAGAGAGAACTAAAATGCCTTGATACAAACAATATTTATCTTATTTGCTAATTATATTTGGGAGTAATGGTACGATCTTATGATATGATTTGGCTTGGGCTTGACAAAATTAGGATAGTTTTTTTGTGTCAGAAAATCATAAATAATATTTGAATAATCGATAAATATAATGGCATCGCCTTGTCGCATTGATGCGTAAATTATCATACTATATTATTCGACCATGCTTTGGAAGTAATTGTGATCAGGGTTAACCCAGAATATATTTTAAGTGTTAATGACTGGTATATTTTCGACCTGAATTTGTCAAAATTATCATAAATGTAAGCTTATTAGTCCTGTATTGGGATATTTGATCCATGCATATTATCATATTTACATCAGTTATCAATACATGAAAAACCCGCTTCGTTTTATAAACAAAAGGGAGGGATCATGAGAACGAACCGGAGATCACGCGGTGGTCCACGTGCTGTGCACCTGTCGCCGCCACTGGGAAAAGACAGCATTGTCCGACGATTAATGGGGAAAGGGCGCATTAAATGTGATTATTCGTAATGTATCAATTTGTGCAATTATATTATGTAATTGAGACGCCTTTGACTTGTGACATAGGGTATTTCGATTTACATTAGAAGTTATCGCATTTTAATAATCAGAACATAACTCAAGATAAAATTCAATGGTTATCCGATTATTATCAGTACATGCAAGCAGGTTTTTAAGCACAATATTCCATAATACTCGTATCGTGTTATTCCATGCTTCATAATTTAAGATGTAATGCATTATAAATGAAAAAATCCTAAGTCTGAAGTCGGAAATCAGAAGTCAGAAGTCGGAAGTCGGAAGTCAGAAGCCGGAAGTCAGAAGTCCCCTCTCGGCTTTCGTACGTAATACCTACATGTAATTATCTAGCTGTACTCTCTAACATTGGAATTCGTCTAATAGTATATGCTTAGCTTTGTCAAATGTAAGTGTTGTACCGAGTCACTGACATCTGTTATGCAATATTGTGTATGTGACAAGAGACATTGTATGTCTACGTCAATAAATGAATCTGAATCTGAATCTGATATGGCGGCTGGTTCGAAAACGAGCCGCACATTATGAGTTCAAATTCCCGATAAATTTGACAGAACAAATCTGTCTTCCTAGCAAGGTCGGTCATTTGTGGCAACGCAATATTGGGAATAGGGTTTTCTGGAGATGTGCCTGCTAAATTTACTGCATAATAAGTAAGAATTTTAATGGTGGCGTCTAACCTGTAACATTAACCTCCTACCTCAATCCCTCTAAATCCTGTCTAACTTGATACACATTCGGCTCTCGGACATGTCCAGAATATTAACGCCAAACCTCAATACGTCCGATAACGCCATGTCACCGTCATCCCTGGTATCCTTTCCCATTTAATTTAATTTATTTTAGTGATACAATCAGCTGATTCGTCCTCTCTGCCTGTAACTTTCTCAATACAACAAGACATGCTTCATATCCTCCGCCACCCCGAAGCTTTCACATCTATTCTCTTCCAGACATCGATTCATACTATTCCTCATGGCCAATGACCCTGACCTACACACCTAAGTTCCCCGTCGGTGAAATATTGTGTAACGGAGCGGTATGGCACCAGGCCTGTGAGTATGCCTTCACCGTAACGGTACCGCGACGGTACCAGAGCGGTCCGTCGTTGGGTGCGTGCCCCCTCCATGCAGTACCACCACGGTGCCATTATGGAGACGACGCAGTCACCGCTACGGTACTATACCGCTCTGGTCACAAAATTTTCAACGGTGGGAAACTAACGTGTGTAGCCTTCACCAAGCAGTAGAAATCACCCGCCCAGTATATATATATTCTCTTTTCAAGGGCGTTCTTTCTTCCCCTATATCATCAAACACGACTTCGAATCCATCCGCTCTTCAACAAGGGCGTAGACAAGGGGGGGCTTGGGGGGGCTTCAGCCCCCCCAAATATTGACGTCCGGCAAAAAAAAAAAAAAAAGAACAGAACAGAAGAAAAAGAAAACAAGAGAGAAAAAAGGAAAGAAAGAATGAAACAGAAAGCAAACATAGCAGAGAAATATATGTTTACCTTGTCACCATCTTCTCTAGCCAAGTCAACGTACATCACGTTGCTCTGTACAGAGCTTTGCGATGTAGTTGACTTGGCTGGTGAAGATGGCTTGTCACATATCTTTATCAATTGTTGCATATTACAGGGGAAGTAAAATTATCATCAACAATGCTTACCAGAAGGGTTAGACTAATTGCAATCGGTCAGAGAACAACGCAACAGTTTGGCGATATCAGACTCAAAGGCCCCGTGTGATTTTCTCCGAGAAACGAATAATGTGCTCCAATTCAATCACATATCGCCCATTTGGACAAAAAAGGTCAACACGTTGGCTGAAAAGATTTTTTCATAACTTTTTCACTATAAACTGTTTTTTTTATTGAGATCCCAGTCATTTGTTGAGTATTTATTTATTCACAAACGAGAGATACGAACTCTCGAATAATTTTCACGGAGAAACCCTAGAAATACAGGTTAAACATCTAACCCAGACACAAAGTCACTATTTAACTGGTGTACATTTGATGAATATGGATAATTTTCTCTACTATTCCGAGAAAGGACCACTAAGCTTAAATGTTTGATAAGTTTGGCAACTTCAGAACGAACATCAGAACTCATGCGGTCAACCACGCATCAATGCACCGGCCCTGCTATCTAGGCAAGCTAGTATTGTCTAAGAAATAACTTGAATTATAGTGCAAACTCCGGATTGAATGATCATTTCACCTTGTATATCACGTAGTGATCGCCACTGTTATAGGATATTTTCGCCAAAAAAAAAGTTCAACTTTTACAATCTTTTACCGCTCAAATGCTCCCAGTTAGCGCCAATTTACCATCAATTTTCAAAAAAAAATCTACGCTGCGAGGGGGGATACCCCCCCTCTCAGACTCTCCCCCTAAGCCCCCCCAAACTTCTTCACTTGTCTACGCCCTTGCTTCAACCCACCTGTCATGCACTTAACAACAACCAAATTATTTTATTCAGTCTCTGTTAATCACGTACTTACATGGCAGTGATTCTAACGTCATAGGACCTACGAAGTAGGGTTTGATATGATTTTAGTATGTACCTTGACCTAAGACTGACCATTAGCTTAGGTCAGGTCACACTGGCATTGGCCTAATTAAGCGCATTCTCATAGTCTTTTCTAATGTCAACGGTTCTCCTTATTTTGCCGGAGAAAGGGATCGGATGGACGGACTCACAGACTCATTCATTAACGGACAATTTGCAAATGAGAGTCTACTTCATAGGAACATGTATTCCCTTGAACCATTCTGCCTCCCATGCAATTTTTGCCCATATGTCTACCTCCAATCGAACGAGACACCACTATTTTTTTAACTTCAATATTCCTACGTGTTCAGCCATTCTGCCCCGCCCCGCCCATGTTCTCCATAGATAACTTCTTCTTTTCATCCATGTACTCGTGGTATTCACCTTCCTACCTGTAGCCCCACCAAATCATATAATGTCATCATTTGCCTATTTATTTCCAATATTTTCGTCCAGTAAAAATTGTAGGTTCCACCACCACTCTCATGATATTCTTGCACATACTTCAGTTATATGTGTTGACGCTTAATGGCCTTTACTATCTCCAACATTTTCTTCGCCATTGCTACCATCTCGTTGTTTTGCATCTTTCCTTTCAACTTTATATTTATTCCTACATTATAATAATTGGTGACATGCGAAACATGATTTTGTCAAACATTTTGGGACATGTATGTACCTACATGTTTCATTTTGAAACGGCTGCATGTTTCAATTTGAAAACATGGGTCATCTTCGTATGTGTCAATGATGTCTCAATATGATGTCTTCCTTCAGCATATGTTCGTTTGGGACATGTGGCACTCGGCATAGTGAAACATGTGTTGCATTTACAAGTCTCAATCCGAAACATGATATGGACGACCACATGTTTCAAAATGAAACGTCTAAGCCCAAAAGTGACTTTGTCCCAACTTTTAAGACATGTCTGAACTGGTCTGAACATATCTGAAACTTGGAAGTGTTTCAAATAATCTACCTCCCATTACATGTTTCATCGGACCTCCAGATCGCCTGTGAAAGAAACTGAAATAAACGAAACAGTTATTGCATTCAACTTGCATTACTTTCTAATAAAAGCGCGGCTGAGATACTAAGGCTACATCCGAGAATCCACCGTATACTCGGGTCTGAATTTGAGTTGCCGAGGATGGCTTTCCTGTGGAGTCATATGGTTGCTTTTTAGTCACCAGACGTCGTCAATTTTCCCCACCTCTTGCATATCGCTCCAGTTTATTATATTTTATACTTTTTTATAATTCGTTCATTTTCACATGTTCAACATAGTTACAATGTGACTACAATCAGTCGAGCAAGTTTAAAAAAATTGCCCCATTGACCATAGAAAAACACTTCTCTTTCTCTTTCTTATGAAATTGTTTTTTCCACTGTGTATATACCTTTGATCACATTCAACAAAGCAACTCTATTTGGCAACTCTCCTGGCAAACTACACTTATAATAATGATTAGCTACGAATAATATTTCGTAGCTAATATGATATGGTTTAGAACTAAAGGTGTTTCAAGAGCACCAAAAATCAATTTTCTAACTTGGTAAACTTGTAAGATAATACGAAAAGATGCTTCTAACCAAATACTTAGTTCTTGCTACAATTGTTCAGCATATGGACACTCAACAAACACGGGCAACATGGTTTGTCGTTACAATGACTACACAGATCGGTGTCAATAATTTTATTTTATACAGATTATTCTCGGTGGCCAATATTCTATGCGGAACCTTAAACTAGAGACATCGCATTTTCTACTGCTGCTCGAAATGGGGTAAAGTAAACCCTTTTCCACCACTTTGGGGTGAAAAGGTTGTCAAAAACCACAATCCATTTACTTTCCCATATTTTATCGACATTTTGACCCAAAAGATACATGTATATATGTCTACATCCCTTAAGTTTGGACAGCAAGATAGAGACATCGAGCCTAACAGACTAGTCTTTTGTGTTAAATGCCGTCATTTTTATCTGACGACGATACAGCTCACCAATCCCCAGTGTACGAGTTGTCACAGCGACACAGCTCACCAATTACCAATATACGAGTTGGCAGAGCATTTCCATAATAGCTCTCTAGATTTGTATCTAATACCGCTTATGCCGGTGCTAGGGGCCGTGTGGTCATGTCATCCAAGTAGCCACATGAACAGGTACAATAAAAGCGTACCTGAGATACAACACATATCACGAATCGTTAGATTCTTGGTATGTGCTTTAGAATAGGTTAACCAGAAGACTATACTGTGAAGTCATGTGGCTCTGTCAATATGTCGGCACCTCTTCCCACTTCCCTTATATGTGTTGTAATTCCTAATGTCTAGAACGGCCAAAAACTTGAGTGAGCGCTTAGAGATTATCCTGACACAACTTGCACTTTCTGAACCCTGTCTGTATCTCTCCTAAAGACCCCTACTCTTCAAATCCCTCTGAAGCCATACACTCAACATCTGTGTTAACACCTCCCACAAATTACTTGCAACAGCTATTTCTCTGTTACTCCTGTGAACTAATGTAGTTATTTTTGTCCCCATAGCTTTTCACCTCTTATTGTCCATCACCACCCGCCTTATGTCCCTATCTCAAATGTCTCATTAGACCTTCGCTTTCTGCAGCTTCTTCGGCATTATAATGCAACGGAAACGGAAACAAATACTGAGGAACCTCAACTGGCAAGAAGTTCTAGCAAATCTCCCGAGAAAATCCGTCATAGTCCCAGCAGACAACGCTCCAAATAATATAATATCCATATGTAAATATTACTATTACCAGGTGTTGGTTAAGGAATTGAGTGTAAACATATCATCATCAAATACGTCTACCTATTCCCAAACTGCATTTACTCTGGAAGATTTATTTAACTATCAAAAACGTTTCTCTGGGAAAGAGGTATTTGTCTTTCAATCAATCATAACGACATACAA
Source organism: Hanleya hanleyi (assembly GCA_036873755.1). Taxonomy (NCBI): domain Eukaryota; kingdom Metazoa; phylum Mollusca; class Polyplacophora; order Lepidopleurida; family Hanleyidae; genus Hanleya; species Hanleya hanleyi. The sequence goes on from JAVTVY010023029.1 coordinate 28,763, forward strand.
AGTATAAGGGACTCACAAAATGCATAAATCACCATACACAGCTAGATTCATAGCTGGTTCTAGAAGCTGAACCACCAAGCTTCTTTAAAACCTGTTGACGAGGGTCCTTCAGAAGGTAAAAGCATTTTAGGAAAAGTATTGCGCCACTATTTCTATAGACTCTGCCGTTGAATGTATGTGGATATTGAAAAACTCAAAATGTCTTACGGAAGAACTTTATGTTAAAGGTCACATACCGTACAGACATGTATCTGCATGAAATTTCTCGACTCTCTATACTACAATTCCTCAACAAGACCTTACTGACTTCTAAGTTCATTAATGGTATCTGTGTTAAAGAAAACTGATCGCATATATATTTATGTCGAAGCCATAAAGAATTCTTTAGCTCTACTACATACAACGGATATCATTCATGGGATGTGTCTATGTTTATAGAGTTGCTTGAATTTCTCATTAAAAATATCTTTGCGAAATTTGGCAAGACAGTATATCAACAGCCTATAGGTATTCCAATGGATACTAATTGTGCACCCCAGTTGGCTGACATATATCTGTTCTCTTATGAATATTGACTATATGCAGGCGCTTTTGAAAACCGATCAATTCAAAGCCCGTTCCTTCTCATTCACCAAACGCTATATAGACGATCTTCTTGCTGTGGATAATCGCTATATAGATGACGCAGTGAAGGACATATATCCACCTTCACTGGATTTGAAGGAAAATACAGATAGCCCTACCGGCACATCATATTTAGACCTATATCTCTATAAAAATGAAACGGACCTTCTCTCTCGCCGACTTTATGACAAAAGAGATGATCACAATTTTTACATCGTAAACTATTCCTTTCTGGACAGTAATATTCCAGTGGGAACTGCATCTGGCGTACACATATCTCGCCTAGTAGCATTCGCTAGATCCTGTGTCAAATGTGACGATTTTAATCAACGTCACAAAACATTATTGCAGAAACTTATGAAACGGGGCTATACCACCAAGCGCCTCCACTCAAAGTTTCTCAAATTTGGCGATACATATCGCATGCTGAAAGCAAAATACGAGCGTAGCATGCAAGATCTATGGCGTTACGTTTCGTAACTTGTGTCTAATTGCGCTTAATCCGGGGCCAGGGGTCGTAGGAACTCGTGTACTTCAATATCCTCATGATGCTCATATGAACAGTCACAATCAAAGACTGACTGAGATACATCATTCTCTAGATGACGAGTTTACAACGAATATCATATGGATTAAGAATACTGATCAGCGATACGTATTTACTGCGATACTGGTGATTAGTGTTCCTTTTCTAATGAAACCAGGGACGGACATTTATCCCCAACGTGGAGAAAAGTGTCCTAGCTGAGTTAGAAGATAGGAACCGGACACTCTTAGCCAGCGGACATTCTTAGCATCCACACCGGCATCAATGTAAATTGTTGACCGCTTCTCTCTTGCAGGAAACTAGCCTATGTTTATGTAAAGTATGATTATCTTTTTGAATTTGGTGCTAATGCTGTTATATGGAATATAGAAACGGTCTTTGGATTATGAACGCGGATATTCTTTAATGGATGACGACTGAATTATGAATCATGGACCAGACGCTTGTAATTAGCCGTTTGTGTTGAAAAATTCTGCAAGTTTCTCTCACCTTTCTGACGTATAGTCCCTAACCTGTACTTTACAATCATTAAATTCTTGCTCTATATTTCTGCAAAAAGTTTATCAATCAAAGGTTTCATTCATATTAAATTAAATTCAGTATTAATTGGTGTCTTCAAACGTGTTCTTCTTTTTGAACGTGTTCTTCTTTTCATCATAACCCAGTTATGATCGCTGCCCACATCATTATTGTGAATAAAACCAATCGCCATTTATCCGTCCCCTCTCGTGTCCATCTCTTATTTTCTTCTCCCAAAAGTAAAATCTACCATATGACAGCGTTCACACGATCGCCGTGAGGTAAAGGGTTATTGTGAAACAGTCCAACTTCCCGAACGGTTGATGACAATTAATGGTCATTCCAGTATCATTGAAACTGTTCACTTGCTTCTGCTGACGAATAATAGTAAAAGAGAGAGTTGTGATAGCATTAAGGAAGTAGATCACGCGTTCGTGTCCATACGCCTATATATGGAGCTATAACATGGGGATTATATATGGAGCTATAACATGGGGATTATATATGGAGCTATAACATGGGGATTTTTGAAATTATTCAGAACAGGCTGAATTTTCTAACAATAGTATCTGGACACCTCATATTAGGATAAAAGTAATTGAAATATTGATATCTGCCACACCAGAACCATTTATACCTTTCCAATGTGAGACATGTCCTATCCAATGTTCCTGCAGCGAAAAGTGCTCCTTGGGCTAGAGATCATGTTTTGATGCCCCAATAATTTCATATTTATTTAATTCCAGCAAAATAGCAGGCTTATAAATGGCTTGGGGACCATCCAATTCCGCACCCATACCCCCCATTTTGTATCTTGGGTTTAGCTGATAAACTGCTGTAATTTAAAGAAAAGTATAATGACTCGCATTTTTATTTGGTATTTCGTGAGAATAATATAAATTCTGTTTCATATTGTAAATTGACGAATATTTGAATTTAGGAAATCAGTTTAATGAGCCTCAAACATGAAAAACATGAAAACTTCGTATAACAGCATCAAAATATACATAGTATACATAACCATAAGCAAGTTTCCTACGAGAGACAAGCGATCAACAGTTCTCCAATGTGCTGGTAAGACATCATGATGCTCCAAATTACAAATCCGTATCGCTGATCAATATTCTTACACCGTGGATATGATATTCGTTACAAACTCTTTATCTGGAAAATGATATCACGCTTTGATTGTGATTATTCTTATGAACATCTTAGGGATCTTGAAGTAAATGGGGCCCAGAATTATGCAGAATGTAGACTCAAAGTACGAAACGTGACAACGTCGATCTTGCACTCTTCGCTCATATTTGGCTGTCAGCGTGCGATATGTATGGTCAAATTATAGAAATTTCGAGTGGAGGCGCATGGTGGTATATCCCAGTTGTACAATTTTCTGCAATAATATCTCGTGACGTTGATTAAAATCGTCACATTTTACACAGGATGTAGCAAAGGATATCAGCACCATCTGAAAAAAAATTACTGTCAGGAAAGGGATAGTTTACGATGTCTAAAATTGTAATCATCACTCTTGTATGTCGACGAGAGAGAAATCTAGCTTCATTTTTATAGAGATGCAGGTCTAAATCTGATGTGCTATTAGGGTATCTGTTGTTCCGTTCAAATGCAGTGAATGTGGATATATATTTGGATATATATATATATACAAGATCGTCTATATACCGTTTGGTAATTGCCAGTGGACGGGCTTTGAAATAATCGGTTATTGATTGCTTCGGCATGTAGTCATATTCATAAGAGAACAAATAGATCACCCGAAAGGGTTGCACAAATAGTAACCATCGATTTATTTGTGGTAATTGTATTCTGGTTCAAGCATTCTTTCAATAATTCTGGAAATTGTTGTCGAATCCTCCCGCCCCACACGCACACACTGCAACTCACATATGATATGTGTCTATCTTATTGTATCTGTTTCTTTATGCATATATGGACTGATATATTGTCACGAGATAACCGTTTTACTATAAAGTTGCGAAAATGGACCACGTCTGTCTATCGAATATGAAACTTGACGGCATAGTTTGACCGTAAGGAGAATACTGTATAAGCCATTCTCGATTTCCCATGCAGGCGCAGTCTGAGTGGAAACAAGGAGCGAGTGATTGAGTCAGGGTTTAACGTCGCGTTCAGCATTATTTCGACCATACAATGACGATATAACTAACTACTATCTCTGATTAGCTGGACATGTGCGACTATCTATGTACAGCCATCATGTAGAGGAAATTAATCTTCCCCTCGTGGCAACACACATGGTACCAAACTGAGTGGGAAACAAAGGCAGCAGTATCAATTATGTGAATATGTTTTGCTGGAAGCGATAAAGCTCGCCAACGATAAAGGGTGACTAATTGTGTAGTTTTACATAATGTTGAAATATCTGAGCATCCAGGTAAGATAATTTTTTTATATAAATAAACTCATCAAACAACCTCGAGAACCGGATGACAGAGACCTCGGGAGAGAAGAACACTGTCGACATTCAGCGATGTGTGGAACACCACATGTACGTTTTTTAAACCTTCACGAGTCTACTGCTTTGAAAGATAAAAAATAATATGTGGAGAAATAAAATGGACCACAAAATCCTGGAAACTGATTTGTCCCAGATCTTTATCGAATTGAGATGCCAGTGTTAGCACAAGACAATGAGTCAGATATGCTAACGAAATAACACGATAAACAACTTAAACCACATTTACGGCATAACTTCTAATTATCGGACCCATTTTATCTTTACCACATCTTCAAATATCAGCATATTTGCCAATCCTGTATCGTAAGTATTTTATAATCATCAACTGTCTATATCTGAACAAAATGGTTCAGCTGCGGGGCTTACTTTTTCATTTCTTTTGTAGTATACCGACACCCGTGACCAAAGCCTAATCCCATACCTGCAAACTGGTGTAATGTTCATCTAAGAACCTGCAACCTGCATTTTTTATCTGGCAAAATCGAAAATCACCGAGTAATCATTTGCAGTCAAATATATGGTCATGACCCACTATATGTAGTAAATATCTTGACAACATTGTGAAAGTTTCTTACAAGTCATTAGTCTGCAGCTAAATTACTCATGGATGAAGAGCTTACATCAAACCATTTTATTAAACTAAGTAATGTAAATGTTAAACGCAACATAATAGGCCTAATCAAGTGAATTAATGAATAAATATTTGTAGATAATGCCTTTTCACATTGTGCGTTTTTTCTTGCCCGATAATTATTTCCAAAGGTACTGAATTAGCTCTCCACTCGATATATGGGAAGATGGGAACTAATTTGAAAAATAGACTAAAGAATAATACTCTCGGAAGGTTTTTGATCGAATGTCACCAAATTTATACTCTTTTTTCCCCCCTGCTCTCTAGATTTGTCATTAATATGGTTCATATGCATTCAGCGTATACACAGTGTATAAACTTTTATTTTATATATAATCATTGGATTTTACTTCTCATATATGCATTGGAATGTTATTACCGTATATTGAATAGCTGTATATATATCAGCTTAGAAAGAACAACAAAAGAAAGAGGAATAGGTATACGGCAAGATACTATACTGTCACGCTGACGTCGACGAGAAATGCGTACGTCATAATGGCATGTAAGACTGGTTCTGTTTTGAGGTCATAGATCTACGCATTTAGTACTCCGTCCATCCGTGACGGTGGCACAGTTTACCATGTATGGTTATAAGGCGTGGTGCGAAATGCCTGGGGCCATGATTGGCCTATATAACAATCAATGCCTGGGGCCATGATTGGCCTATATAACAATCAAAATGTTGTCAGCATATATGAATCATGTACATGGAATATACACATAAAATAATCATAACCTATTTATTTTTTGCGCCAATAGCGTTAACAGAATAATAAATGCAGTTACCATATAGGGGCAAACGAACTGTACTTGGACAAAGACCACTTCGATATATAGATCCATCATCCATATAAGGAATTATGACCACACCAGTGAGTAAAAAGAGTATTTCGAGTGAACAGATATGAATATTTGCCTTTGTGGCCTATGTAGGAGCCAATATGATTTTCAATAAACATTTTCCACATAATACACTGGCAGCAAGCCGTAATTTTAGATATTTTCAATGGCGTTCCGAGAATTTTTATCTTGAATCTTCGCCAAACGAACGTCTTCAGGACATATTGCATTCACTCATATTGCGAGGGGAAAGACGTATATAGTACCAAGCGCTAGAATAGATTCTACCATGTCAAATTCAAGGATATGGGATCGGTGGACGTTAAACCCGAATGTACTGTCATGCTACATGGTGTTGACTGGAATGATCCAGCTTTCATACGGTCAAACAAATGGTAGACCTACTATAGAATCCATACACGACGGTTACTTTAACATTGCTATTTAAAAAGGCATGTACTTTAACAATGCGAAAATTCACATAGGATCTCTTGTTGTTAAGTTGTGGCGCTGGCTGTCAGACTAGTCATTGAAATGCATCACCTAATTCTGTCATAACGGTATACAATAATGTTTGTATTGGAATTGTCATCAAAATATTTACATAACCCGGTAACCACACCATGTGGACATTGTATTTTATAATGATTCATATACCCAAGGTCCAGTAGTTGTCACGAGGCAAGACTTCGTGCTTTGTAAAGCCATCGCAATGATAAACTTCCCAATTCTAACGTTTCCATTTTATATCAGACGGTGATTATGGCGCCATAAAACTGGTGCCTGTGTGCTTTATTTGCGTTTCTTATGATTTTCTGTGTGTTTCACTCGGGTATGTTCGCACGACCAGTGTCCATAAGATGGACCGCCCAAATACACTCACCATTCCATATGATCACCAATACAATAGCACAATCACCACTAAAACACTAAACTAACTTCCAATTTGCCAGCTTTCAAAGTATTCACCAATTCAGTTTGTACCACTTGACCTATTGAATAATATAAAAATAAGTATTGCCTCGAATTTCTTTTAAAATGGCAAGCATATCCAAGATGGCCATCAATGGCATATCAAGATCAGCCTTGATTCACAACTCCAAATTTGCCAGATTTCATGGTAATAACATGCACACAGGCTTGGCATGATTATAGTATTTGACATGTAGACGAATATAAAATAAGGAAGCCGCGTTACATATATCGTTTTACATTCAATCGGATTTGAAGGGAACTACAGACAGCCCTACAGGCACATCATATTTAGATCTATATCTCTATAAAAATGAAGCGGGCATTCTCTCTCGTCGACTTTATGACAAAAGAGATGATTACAATTTCGACATCGTAAACTATCCCTTTCTGGACAGTAATATTCCAGTGGGACCTGCATATGGCGTATACATATCTCGCTTAGTAGCATTTGCTAGATTCTGTGTCAAATGTGACGATTTTAATCAACGTAACAAAACATTGTTGCAGAAACTTATAGAACAGGGCTATTCCACCAAAAGTTTCTCAAATTTGGCGATACATATCGCATGCTGATTTCAAAATACGAACGTAGCGTGCAAGATCTATGGCGCTACGTTTCGTAACTTGTGTCTAATTCCGCTTAACCCGGGGCTATAGGGGCCGTATGAACTCATGTACTTCAAGATCCTCATGGTACTCATATGAACAGTCACAATCAAAGCGTGACTGAGATACATCATTCTTCAGATGACGACTTTACAATGATATTATGGATTAAGAATACTGATCAGCGATACGGATTTTATATTTTTGAAACATCATGATGTCTTGCCGGCATCATTGAAAACTGTTGACCGCTTCTCTCTTGCAGGAAACAAGCCTATGTTTATGTATACTATGATTGTCTTTTTGAATTTGGTGCTAATACTGTTATATAGAATATGGAATAGGTCTTTGGATTATGGACGCGGATATTCTCTAATGGACGACGGCTGAATTATGAATGACGGACTAGACGCTTGTAATTTGTCCCAAGGTGAGAGGTAATCGATGGTTTAGCCTTCAAAATAAACCAACGATTCGCGAATGACATCTTATATGTTCAGATTCTCGATGCTGTTCAAATGAACAATTGCAATATCTGAGATTAAAAACCATCTGAAAGTGACTGAAATTTATATGGAGGAAAGAATCTTTGTCAGTGAATCCTTGATTTGCTGGTTTTATACTTTTGATTGCCCTCATAATTTGGCCTTTTAATTTGAGGGATTAAAAATTTCGTTATTGCCAGTGTGAATGTGTGTGCGTGCACAAGTTTGTATGTCTATCTGTCCACCGACGGCTATTTTTAGAAAAGGACTTAACCCTATCTGCCCTGGGCTTTTCGGGACCTGTTCAGGCCTTGGGAGCCATTTCGATTCCCCTAAACATTTTCCTTACCCACTGAGCTAGGGTGATGAAACTGATCACACTATACCTTCTGGTCAAGTTCTACCAGAAAATTTAAACAAATCCAAGATGGCCGCTTTGATGACGTCACATTCAAAACAGGCATTTTTTGGTCGACTCTTCGTTAAGATTTCTCGATTTTTTTATTTATGCATTTTCTTTGAATACTGATGTGAAATAAAATGGGTTTTGCCCAAACTTTCCTTGAACAAAGCAGTAATTTTGAAGAAAAATGACGAAAACCTCACTTTTATGGTACCCGACACGGCTGCCATCTTGAATTCATTCATGACTCTCCACTCAGGGGTTATGGAAATAGGCTAAAAATGACCTCAATATGACAAACTAAAAAGTAGCGGAGAGTTAACTTTCATTTTCTGTCACTCCGGAGATAGGACAGAAAGTTTGGTAGAGGGGGCAAGTTAGCCCCCCCCCCCACCCTCCCTGGCCTGTTAGGGTGGTTGAAAGGATTAAGTTAGTAGATCACCTTCGAACTTTCAAAATGAGAATTTGCTTAAAAGTTCAGTTATGCTTCAGTGGGTGTTTTATTATTTCCTGGAAAATAGTGGGGGTGACCATGGTTATTTACAACACATTTCGTGATGCGTGGAATGCCTATAACGCTGAATTAATAGGGAAATAGCACTATTTTCAGGTTTAAAATTCATTTTTCTCCAAAGTTTTTATACACTCCTGGCGAGATATAAATTAAAAATGAGGGGGCACAATACTTTTTTCCAAATAGTAGCTGTATAACGGATAAATTCGAACATTTCCGCCCTATGTCCTGGAGGGGCTGGGGCGGGGAATTTAGTTGGACAAGGTAAATATTCCTGGTGTTCGTCTCCAAGGCATTTACAAAGTTGCATTTTGGCTAGCAGTAAATACGGAGCAAGTATTTGGAGTATAACAAGTATCATCTATTGCCCACCAAACATTCTGTGCCATCCAACCGATAAATCTGACAGGACCAAATTTTGGTCAAACCTATTTTACTTTGGACCGAGTGGTAATACGAATAAATGCTTCTGTTTTGCTAGATATCAAAGTTTTGTTTACTTTTACCCTATTTTATTTTGGAACACCATGATGTCTTGCCGGTATCATTTAGGATGAATTAGGTCTTTGGATTATGGATGCGGAAATTCTTTAATGAACGACGGCTGAATACTGAATGGCGGACTAGACGCTTATATTATATGCTATAGTTAAGGCTATTTATCATTTGTTTGTGTCGATGAGTGTGTTACAAATCGTAACAGTGTCAAGACACTAACAATATGATATGCAGTCTGTTTCAAAAGATTTAAAACAATCCCCATGTTATGGCTCCATTGTAAGCAACGTGACATACTCCCTTAAGGGGTTTCAGATTCCATGCTGTATGAATAGAAGAAGTTGACATTGGTGTTGACAAAATCTGTCCACTCCGGACAGACATACAAATGAACAAAGCGACTGGTACACCCCTGTGACATAGGCAGGAGAGAGAATGAACGAACGAACCACAGAGTGACGCTGTGAATCACGCGTCAATGGGTCTACAGCTGCACCGGGGAAATCTATTGCCTCACGATTAACCACAATTATATCGGGAATCAGGAATTTGATAGGTTGGCGCTCTTCATAGTTATGACGTATAAGAGACATCGGGCTATGCACGTCAGATATTTCGAGATCTCCCCAGCGCCGGAGAATTCCGCTACGTCATATCCGGGAGGTAGATTTAAGTGACATCACATCCGATTGATCTTGCTTCTGATCTTGATCTTGCTCCTGGTCCTGACCTTGATCTTGCTCCTGCAACTGATCGTGATCTTGCTCCTGGTCCTGACATGGGTGATATTAAGACATACATTCATGGGAAAATACAGTCGTCATTTCCATAAATCTAATTTATAACAGGATACCTAGCACTATCATAAAAACATGGGAAACGATGCTGTTTTCCAGCTTACTTTTTAATTTTCAAGTTGTCTGTATCCTCTTGTTGGGCACTATTCTCTACTTCTTGTGTATAATTATTCATATAGCTTAAAAAAAGTTAAAACATGTACTTTCAGATAAATGTGCCAAGATAATGAATTTATTAATCCCTTTATTAATCCAATAATCTAGCAAAATTAAGAAAAAAAATACTACCAGTAAGTAGTATACGTGTCCACCGGGTAGTATTATACTAGGGAAAAGGCATATATACCCAATGTATTATATAAACCGGTAGTGTTTTATTTCTTTATTTTTCTAGAATATGTGATAATTAAACCAATAGTTGGCGACTGTCTTAGATACCAGAGGACTATTGCGCGAATATGACCCCGGTCAATAAATCCCAATTATTCTAGTCGTCCCGACGAGAAATGCATCTCAATACTGGTCATCTACCTCAATACTGGTCATCTACCTCAATACTGGTCATAATACTGGTCAACTACCTCAATACTGGTCATCTACCTCAATACTGGTGATCTACCTCAATACTGGTCATCTACCTCAATACTGGTCATCTACCAATACTGGTCATCTACCAATACTGGTCATCTACCTCAATACTGGTCATCTACCTCAATACTGGTCATCTACCTCAATACTGGTCATCTACCAATACTGGGCATCTACCTCAATACTGGTCATCTACCTCAATACTGGTCATAATACTGGTCAACTACCTCAATACTGGTCATCTACCTCAATACTGGTGATCTACCTCAATACTGGTCATCTACCTCAATACTGGTCATCTACCAATACTGGTCATCTACCTCAATACTGGTCATCTACCTCAATACTGGTCATCTACCTCAATACTGGTCATCTACCAATACTGGTCATCTACCTCAATACTGGTCATCTACCTCAATACTGGTCATCTACCAATACGGGTCATCTACCTCAATACTGGTCATCTACCTCAATACTGGTCATCTACATCAATACTGGTCATCTACCGCAATACTGGTTATCTACCTCAATACTGGTCATCTACCAATACTGGTCATCTACCTCAATACTGGTCATCTACCTCAATACTGGTCATCTATCTCAATACTGGTCAACTACCTCAATACTGGTCAACTACTTCAATACTGGTCAACTACCTCAATACTGGTCAACTACTTCAATACTGGTCAACTACCTCAATACCAACGCTGAATATATGTGCTGAAAGCTGAAGGATAGAACGGAGATGTTTACAGGTATAACGCGACGAATCCAATTCGACAACAGGAAATACATAATTTCCGCTTTAAAAATAAAACACAGATAATGCTGGTGAGTTGCATCATCTAGAAGACTGTCACCAGTGAAAATACTGACCTCTTGTTGAGAGAGTACCCCTGTTGAAACTTGTCCCGGTGTCTCCTACTTGTTAAATACATTTAAAGTTTGTTTGATATGCAAGGAACATTAAGTAGGGAGTAATTACTCATAATGCACAGAATAATGTCAGTCGAGAGGATACGGACTACTTGGAAACAAGACTTCGTTCAGCAAAACACCCTCTTTCCCAATGTTCGTATGGTATCTCGAAGCGCAAGGCGTGCTACTATGAAAGAGACCAATCGTAATGTCGACTGTTATTTCCAAATGAATATTTCTAAATATTACGTAATAACACAGAAGAAATGTGAAAGAAAGTCCAGTTGCTAACACCATCTCAGAAACCAGGTCTGTCGTGCCTTATAGTGCCAGAGTGTATTCGAAAGGGGAAAGCTGTTGCGCTCGTGACGATGACACCACCGCATCTGTCGTACCAGCTAACCACCGTCACCTCAGCTTGCTACTGTCGGTGACATGGCTTGGCTGTGCGTATCGATATGTTTTGACATTGAGACGTTTCTATCATACGATAGGCCTGTGTGCATATATCTTCGACAGCCATGTCGGCTGTATCACAAAGCGTCACGCCGACGTATTTGTGGTGCAATCGACTTCACAAAATGAAATGTTCATGTCGCTCATATTTAGCAGGTACACAACTCACAGGCCACCTTTTTTTTGCAATTTTTTCTACTTTTTTGGCAATCACTCGAACTAGAGTTCTCACGGCATCTCATAATGAAGCTGAATATTTCTTCTAATCGAGAATACATATGGACAGGCACATACTCTCGGTCAAATAGGCGCTAACTTGCAACGAGTATAGTGTGTGCATTTCCGAGTAGGCCAATCCTGTGAGAAAGGGGTTAAACATGTACTCTGCATGTGGTTTGGCTTGGTGGTTTGATGGCTTCCTGTCTGTTAGTCGGTCAGCTCAAAAGCCGTTCCACTGTGATGTGTATATGGTGCTTCAAGGGGACGCAGAGCAACATATTGCACAGCATAACTATCAGCCGAGTTTGGAATAATTTATGTCACCATTTTTCCCCAGTGTCGCTAACGTTAACATGTATAACCGAAGTTGTCTAATATAAACAGTAACACAGCCCCTGGTAAATTCAACGTTCAACTGACTACGCCCAAAGATTACAACAAGAAACTTGAGAAAAGTAAGATGGAAATTGCCGTAAAAGACACCATGAAATGGTAACCAGATGACAAGGTCAGGGAATGTTTAAGTTCTCCAGGATCAGGCGTACACAAGATGGAATTCATATTCGCATTAAAGAAGGATCAATGATATTACATATGACATCAGCGGGATCATTGTACGATTTGTAACACACTCATCGGCTCAACCAAATGATAAATAGCCTTAACTATAGCATATAATACAAGCGCCTAGTCCGTCATTCAATATTCAGCCGTCGTCCATTAAAGAATTTCCGCATCCATAATCCAAAGGCCCAATCCATATAATAGCATTAGCACCAAATAAAAGAATAAATCATAGTATACATAACAATACGCTAGTTTCTTGAAAGACAGAAGCGGTCAACAGTTTTCAATGATGCTGGCAAGATATCATGGTGTTCCCAAATATCAAATACGTATTGCTGATCAGTATTCTCAATCCATATCATATCCGTTGTGAAGTTGTCATATAGTAGAGCATGATTATCTCAGTCGCGCTTTGATTGTTATTGTTCATATGAACACTATGGGGATATTGAAATACATGGGTTCATACGGTCCCTAACCCCGGGTTAAGCGGAATTAGACACAAGTTACGAAACGTAGCGCCATAGGTATTTCTCTGCTAATCCCGAAATTGCGAAGACTTTGTATCCAATCGTCAAATTTTCCACCGAAATTGTGTCTTCAGTACGTTCCCATGCACCTGACTCCTAACGAAAAAAGCATCCGGATTTATTCAAACAAAGCTGTGTTAATATTTGACAAAAGCAACATAGACATCGGCTAAGTCTAGATGTATAGTGGCCTACTTTTGAGAGATGCATGTGACCTGCAGCAGTGTTTGTTCATAGGAACCTGTTTGTTGTTATTTATTGGGAGGTTCTTTAAGGATTTTGTAATTGCATGTACGTGAAGACATGCTGTTCATCTTTCAAACTTCTTCATATATTAATACAACGGTGTATTTTCCTCATAATATATATATATATATATATATATATATATATATATATATCCTCTTAAGACTCGCAGCTTGTACGATAAAATGTTGATGGGAAGTTCAACCCTCTGCCTACATGTATATTATGGTTTGTGGCTTAATATTTCACTTCAGTTACATATATGTACATAGTTTTCTACACACTCAGTTTTCGACCATGACCATGACTAAAACACGGATATATTGGAATATTGCTAGACTGGTCCTCCATGTCGATGACCGACTGCTTTACTCACTTCCTACATTAGATAGAATAAATATCGATATATACTTTTATGAGAAACAATTTAAAACATGAGGCACCAGCGGTGCTACAACTCCTCAGCCCCTTGAGAGTCTAGACTAACATATTTTTATGGGTGTACAAGTTTGGATAAATAGCAGTGAGTTATGTCATGCGAAAAGCAAACCCAAGCCACAACTCAGACAGAGGAATGGATGGATACACTGACACACGGACGGACAGACAGTCGGAATCCAGTATACCCTCAACTATGTACAGGGGTATAAAAAGTGACCAGGTATCCACATATCTACAGGGGGAAAAACATGTACAGTTGTGATCTTATTGCCCTGGCCTGAAACTAAGTGTCGTGTTATGCTGTGCAATATGCAGGTAATATTCCAGTGGGACCTGCATATGGCGTATACATATCTCGCTTAGTAGCATTTGCTAGATCATGTGTTAAATGTGATCAACGCCACAAAACATTGTTGCAGAAACTTATAAAACAGGGCTATTCCACCAAGCGCCTCCACTCAAAGTTTCTCAAATTTGGCGATACATATCGCATGCTGATAGCAAAATACGAACGTAGCGTGCAAGATCTATGGCGCTACGTTTCGTAACTTGTGTCTAATTCCGCTTAACCCGGGGCTAGGGGCCGTATGAACCCATGTACTTCAAGATCCTCAAGGTACTCATATGAACAGTCACAATCAAAGCGTGACTGAGATACATCTTTTTTTTAGATGACGACTCTATAACGAATATTATGGATTAAGAATACTGATCAGCGATACGGATTTGATATTTTTGGAACATCATGATGTCTTGCCGGCATCATTGAAAACTGTTGACCGCTTCTCTCTTGCAGGAAACAAGCCTATGTTTATGTATACTATGATTGTCTTTTTGAATTTGGTGCTACTACTGTTATATGGAATATGGAATAGGTCTTTGGATTATGGACGCGGATATTCTCTAATGGACGACGGCTGGATTATGAATGACGGACTAGACGCTTGTAATTTTGTCCATTTGTCCTCCGTTTATCTGTTGCCCCATATCCTGCCAAGCAGTTGATGTTAACGTGAAACAAACAATTATTTTTAAAAAATATTCACAATATTATTCACAATTCAACCCCTGTTTTATATATTTTTAGGAAAAAATCGACCACAGAGGTCCATGTCCCCCGGTAGCAGCACCAGTTATGGTGGATTACATCCACCGTAACTGGCGCTGCTGCTGCGGGGGCCATGGACCTCTATGGTCGATTTGTTTTGGTCGATGATATCTCATATCATTGATGAAGAGTATGATTTGAAAATGGAGATATCCAACTGCTTATAATCCAATATGGCTGACGTCGGCAATATTAGATACGCACATTGCTGAAAAACAATCCCAATCGTCCTCCCACCAATGTCAAGGCACACCCCAAGTTTGAAGTTGATCGGTTAAATCATTCACGAATTATTGTCCGAACAAGAAAATCTAAGATCCAACTGCTTATAATCCAATATGGCTGACGGCGGCCATATTGGATTATGCACATTGCTGAAAAACAATCCCAACCGTCCTCTCACCGATGTCAAGGCACTCCCCAAGTTTGAAGTAGATCAGCTGAATCGTACTCCAGATATTGTCCGGACGAGATCCAACTGCTTATAATCCAATATGGCTGACGGCGGCCATATTAGATTACCAACATTGCTGAAAAATAATCCCAACCGTCCTCTCACCAATGTCAAGGCACACCCCATTTTGAAGTTGATTGGTTAAATCGTTCACGAGTTATTGTCTGGACAAAAAAATCTAAGATCCAACTGATTATAATCCAATATGGCTGACGGCGGCCATATTGGATTATGCACATTGCTGAAAAACAATCCCAACTGTCCGCTCACCGATGTCAAGGCACTCCCCAAGTTTGAAGTAGATCAGTTGAATCGTACTCCAGTTATTGTCCGGACAAGATCCAACTGCTTATAATCCAATATGGCTGATGGAGGCCATATTAGATTACGAACATTGCTGAAAAACAATCCCAACCGTCCTCTCACCAATGTCAAGTCACACCCCAAGTTTGAAGTTGATCGGTTAAATCGTTCACGAGTTATTGTCCGGACAAGAAAATCTAAGATCCAACTGCTTATAATCCAATATGGCTGACGGCGGCCATATTAGATTACGCAAATTGCTGGAAAACAATCCCAACTGTCCTCTCGCCAGTGTCAAGGTTGAAGTTGATTGGTTAAATCGTTCACGAGTTATTGTCCGGACAAGAAAATGTTACGGAATTACGGAATCACGGAATTACGCTACTAAGTAGCGGGGGGGACAAAAAATATAATTTTTTTAAATGTTACACATGGCCCATGGGATGAAAGAAATAACTACAACCGGCTAGAGTTACTGAGCTGTTTCACGATGGGATGGGATTTTCGGCTAAATATCGGAGCCAGTTCATCTCAGAGAAGTGAAATTCCCCACAGTATCTCTATGTAATTTGTGCATTTTTATTCTGAAATTCGAAGGAAATCTATTCAGAATCAAAACAAACCTCCAATACATCACATGTTATTTTCATAGTGCCTAGTCACATTGTTACAACATTGCAAGCCCAACGTCATTGTGCTTCGAAAAAAAAAACCCACGTGAGGTATTGGAGATTTTCTTTGATCCTGAACAGATTTTCTTCAAATTTCAGAATAAAAATGCACAAATTACATACAGATACTGTGGAGAATTTCACTTCTCTAAGAAAAACTGGCTCCGATAGCCGAAAATCACATCCATCATAATGTGAGATAGAAACTCCCCTGACGAATCTCCGTTGGTAATGCATTAGCGTCAGTGCAACAACAACAACGACGATGATGTTTGCGTTGATTTATTGGGTTGGCCATACCTTTCGCTATCTTCCATGAAGTATATTTTAGAGGACTTGTTATGCGAGACACCGCTTGTACTGGCCGACGACCACAGTTCATTTTACAACTGAAAACTCAACTCCATCATCGGATGTGTTGGCAGCAAGCACAAACACATGGGCACTACTTTCGGTGTTGACTACTTTCGTTTTTGACAGAATCTCACAGGTTCCTACAATTCTGTTACAAGACAAAGTACAAGTTGCCCTTTTCCGATAAAACAGGCGTTTATTATCGTTCAAATCCATTCTGAGAACTTTTAGACGACATAACAAGTCGATTTTCACAGGTTTAATGTCAGACTATTTTTTTCTCAACAGCGTAGGGATACGACAATTAGTCTGGCAATAACGTACTACTGAATATGCAGAGGAATATAGACTTCTAGACCAAACCAATGACCAGTCATTCACTACACTGAACCAATGACTGAAATACAACTTTACTATGGAGCTCTTGATTGGCTACAAGCTAGTAAGAGTATGTAAATCAGTATAAAAGTAGGGCTAATGTATGCATACTTGTAGATCCGTTTTTAGGAGACTGGAAAATGGTAGAAAAATAAAAAAAATTGTAAAAAAATAATTAACGACCGGTTAGACCTGAAAGTCTCAAAGGCACAAGTAAAAAATAAAAGGATCATAACCTGTAAGTTTCATGAACTTCCTAGAAATAGTTATCGAGATACGGCTCGGACAGACGGACAGACACATCCCCAGGGCCACAAAAATACTCCTGAGCCCGTAGGGCTGAGGAGTAAAAACTGGAAGAATTTTAGATGTTCAATGGGGAGTAAGAAGGATTAGTGTTACATTTCCTTGTGAACTTTCACGCATCTTCAAAATGAAAGTCTTTTTTCACGTTAGTACGCCCACTGAGCCGCATTCAAGTTCATTTTTGTGCACAGCAATCCCACTGCAAATAAAATATCTAACTCTGATTCCGTCCTCATTCCGTCTTTTATTTTTCTTTTCTTGTTTCACTCGCACGGTTTCTGATAAATCAAGTTTATCCCCTACCGAAGCCCAGTAATATGGAATAATGACTTCCATCCGATCCGATGGCAATTTAACATTTACCGTCTAGCGTCAGTATGCTGCTCAAACTAAACATTTCCATGTGTACAATTTATATAGCCATATGTTATATAGTGAATCTACACTTGTGATTGCGGGATTTCGGGTTCATGAGAACTCATTCATGGATTTGGTTAAAACCATAACAGAGTGTGTGCATGGCCTACATTTTAACATATGCGTGTTTAGGCTTGTATGGAATAGGTACCGTGCTTGGGAATTACAACCAAAGCAGCAAACAATTGATAACAAATGGATGTGGTTGATAATAATAAATATAATATATATGCAACTGATATTATAGATGTCCTTAAAGCGAATACTTAGGCCTATGGTTGCCTTAACAACTGAATTCATGCCAAATGGTTGTATAGTATCTTATCGATGACCAATAAGAAGCTGATTTAAGGTATAGAAACCGACAATCCAGACACAGGTCCTAATACATTTTAAATCGGGAAAATTAAAAACCTTTGGTATGCAAAAATGTTTATTGTCAACACATTCTACTGGGGGGTGGGTGAGGGAGGGGGGGGGCATTACTATTTTTGCTACACGTTGAGCTAGAGGGCTAAATCTGACCACACTTTATATACCCCTGGGTGAAGCTCTACCAGAAAATGTAAAACAAAATGAAGACCCCTTTGAAGTCACGACGAAGTCATGCTGAAAAGAGGCACTTTTTGGTCGACATTCCCGTCAGATTTTCGATTTTTTATTTATGTATTTTCTTGGCAAAGACTGCTGGATAAATTAGTAAATATAAATCTGATGTGAAATAAAATAGTGCCCAATTTCATCGCGAAAAAGCAGGAATTTTAAAGAAAAATTACGACTACTACACAGTGGCATGGACGACTATCTATAGCATGAGTTTGCGAGAGAAATACTAAATAAACCGTTAGCGGGATTTGAACCCACAACTTTTCATACACGCGGACAATATATTTCAATAAGCCTTGACACTCAACTGAATTTTTGTTAGTTTCACATCCTGTACAAACTAGCTATTGCTACCATGGAATATCTCATCGGGACTTTTTAGTCCCATTCGCAGAAGTTGTGATATTACCCAACGGGACTAAAACGTCCAAAAAATAATTTACCTAATTCCGAAAAGAAATTGAACTGCTTTACCTAAATGAAACTGACAGTATGTTGTGTATATCTCACATGATTACAAGCGCCTGATCCGTCATTCATAATTCAGCCGTCGTCCAGTAAAGAATATCCACGTCCATAATCCAAGACCTATTCCATATCCCATATAACACTATTAGCTCCAAATTCAAAAAGACAATCATAGTGTACATAAACATAAGCTAGTATCCTATGTCTTATCGGACATAAGATGTCTTATCGTTGAATGACTAGCAACCTCCAAGTCAAAAATGAAAAGTACTGTGAAGTTAGGACCATGGCTACCAATCGGTTATCGATCAGTACCACTCACTCACTTGATCAGTTACCATTAGGATCAGGGTGTCCCACAGGCCAGTATTTTGTCCACTACTCTCTTTAGTATGAAGATCAACAGCTTAGCGACAGTTTTGAATAAATCAATTGATGTTGTAGACGATTTCAACATTTCGTGCAGTGGAAAATGTATACACAATATTGAGAGAACATTACAACTTTGTCTAAATATACTTCAGAAATGGTGTCTAGAAAATGTCTAGAAAATGGCTTCGAATTCTCCAGAGCTAAGACAAATTGTATACACTTTGCAGAAAGTATTTCCAGCACAAAGATCCAGTACATACATTAGATGGAACTGAGATCAAAGTAGTGAAAGAGGTCAAATTCTTAGGAATATTGTTTGACCACCGAACAAAGTTCTTATCGCATATAAATTGCTTGAAAGCTGAGTGAACGAAAGCTCTTGATTTGTTGAAGGTAGTTGCCAACTATAAGTGGGGAGGAGATCTCACTTCTCCATTTATATGGAGCACTTGATCGTTCCAAACTTGATTACGGCTTACAACGGTGCAAGCAAGTCAAACTTGGCAAAGCTGGATTCTATTCTCCATCAAGGACAAAGACTTTGCCTTGGAGTGTTCAGAACATCCCCTAATGAAAGCTTATATATCGAGGCAGATGAATTTCCTTTAGAACTTCGAAGAATCAAACTATCACACCAATATATCACAAAATCGCGATCAAATCCTCCGTCCCCTGTCCTGCAATGGTTGCAATATATGGTTCCTATAGCAATGACATGAGGTTGTCGCCAAAAATCAAAACAAAGCATGCTTGAGATGATTTCTTACTTCAAGAACTACCGCAGGTAATTCACTGATGCAGAGAATACTTGTCAATGATCTGAATTTGACGACAGGAACATGGATGTCCTAATCAGGTCATTGGTAACTGTTATTTGGCAGATTCTCTTTTCCAAAGAAAAATATATCTATCTTGCTTTTTGTTTCATTTTATTTTACTCTCACGTGCAGTTTGTGAGCTGTTGATTGGCAGATTCTCTTTTCCTAAAAAAGGACGACGGGTTTACCATAATGACTACAATCCCAACTGTCAAATCTGACTGATTGCCACTGCATTAACTGAAGGCCGGTGTTCAGTTAATGGATACAGACTAATGGTCAGTGATTAGGATTTATATAAAAACTAGAGCCTTAGGCACTGAAACTGGACTATTTAAATGTAAAATAGGCTGTTGGAATAATTCCACTAACTCTTTGATGTTCAGTCCCCATGGCGAAGAGCCATACAATTTGTAGTCTCACACATTTCTCTCAATAAGGATCTCTAGTGCATTAGTGTAATTGTACACGTATATATATCTTTAAAAAATAACTTGTGACCGATGGGACAGACATAATTTATTATGAAACCAACCCGATGAAATGATAAATAATGTCTTCTCTGCATGTTACCAATATTTGTAAAATATTTTTACTTTTTTCAGATTATAGAAAGCATATCCTTCAGCAGTAAATGACAAAAAATGAATATGGAGATAGAATGTAAAATCCTAATGGTTAGATGGAGTGGGTCTATGCTGGGATGTATCCTCTCATGAAATCATATTATTTACATGTACCTCCTCCTTCCAGTACACCCCTAGTTTGGAAGGTTACAAATTCTGACAATGGTTGTATATGCAGACTTGTACATGTGTAGATCACTGCATGCTATCTAAAGATGACTTAGAGTTTGACCCTATCAATTGACCCTATCAGCTAAGTGAACCAAGCCATTGACCTAGGTCATGCATGTGTCTATGCTCTAAATGGTATAGAGGGTCTGGTGGAGGGGATGTTTGTGTGTTAGTTCCCAAGTTACATACCGTGTATACAATTTCTGCAAGAATGGAAGCCTAGAAAATTAGAATTTCTTGCCAACATCGCAAACATATGATAAGTCTGCCTTAAACTATTTTCTTCTGTATTTGTTAAGTGTTCTAAATAAAGTGTTTATCAACCAGTGGTTTCTGACATCCTTTCAGGAAAACTCTCTAAGTCAACCTCTGAATAGTATCTATTTTGTATTCATGCTCTAAAGCAGGAAATCTCTGTGAAAATGACATATGAACATATATACGAATAGCAGAAAATATTTAACTTCACTAATATACACCAGGTGAGTAGTATAGAGAGAGTAATTCCGGTCACATTTTTCGGGCGCACGAAAGTGGCGCAGGTTATTTGCCTATGTTCAATGGCTAGAAATGGCAAATCGGGAACCCTCAAAATTATGGTAAGGGAGGTAACTCCAGCTCAAGGTATGAGATTTTGTGTCGGTGTTCTGCGCAAGTGTGACCTCTGTATGACGTCACTTCCGGTTTGGGTGAATGGGGCGTGACTTGTGAGAATGATAGATGTACTGACCTGTCTGTGGGGATGTCGTTCATCTCCGTGTCTTTTCGGTGAGAGGAACATGTACTGGGGTTTTTCCCCACAATGTCGTTCACTTCGATATCTCTTCGGTCAGGTCCGTGGGGGCTTGTACTGATCTGTCTGTGGGGTTTTTCGATCGAGTCAATGATGAGTTTGTCGCTGAGAAATATATCCACCTGTTGAAACATCGAGTGCCGCCAGAGATTCGTCGGGCCCACCGTTGCAGCTTGGGTGATTCTGGAGCCATCCGCATTGACGACCTTGGCTTTCACATACAAGTATGTATGGGCTAAATCCACATAGGCCGTATCCGCATTACTGATGGTGAACTCGATGGGCCCTGTTTCGTTGATGCTGGAGAGCGGGAGATGCTCTACCCATAATCCTTGTTCGGCGCTGGTCTGTGTGGGCGGCACGGTCCGCAAATCAAATTCACTGTTGGTGGAGGGACAGGACTCGGCGTGGATCAAGGACATGTTTTAAGAAAAGATATCCTGGGTCTTCGATGTGCGTCGTCGCTGGGTCGGTCGTCGACTGGTGCGTGATTTCGGTGTGGCAGCTCTTTTATTCCCTGCGGTGCGTTGTGCTTTGGCCACCAAGACGCCTCCCGCTTCTTTGGCCCGCCGTTTCAAGGCTTCTTTGGATGCCGTACCCCCCAAGACATCACCGGCCACCTGCAGTCCACTGCGTACCGCTTGTTTGCCGATTGCTTTCACCCCGCGCGTCACCAAGGGCAGGGACGTTTTGACGATGCTGCCGTGTACGTTCCCCAGCCCATGTCCTCGTTGCATGCGTACACCGCTAAAGACCGGAAAGCCACCACCGGCCTGTTGGGCATAATAGTCCATATAGCTGCGTGCATCGCACTCGTAAGGTACTTTCATTATGCAAAGTGGGGAGCACGTGCTTGTCGAAATTGAAGTGTCAGCACCACTTTCCCGCGTTCGAATGCCACCGGTCGTCCCGTGTCATCTCTTATATCCACCGTGATCGTGTTGATGTCGGTTTGTCGTATGGGCAGGTAGAGCATGTGGGTGAAACTGTGGGTGACTTGATCTCCATACGTCTTTTTAATGGGGACCAGCCGTAACAGAGGTGTGTTGATATCGCTCACGATGTGGTTTTCCACCACGTCCGAGTAGACGTAGAGTCCGTACATACCCGACTTCATATCCATCGGGATCTCGCCTTGGTGGGCGGTGGGACCAGCGAACGTCAGTAGATCGAAACCCAGCATTTGCTGTAGGATAGGACTCAGTACGACACTCGCGTTGGCGGTGACGATAAGCTGTGCCTTGTCGTTGTGTGCGTTGTAATCGAAGTCCACGTGATTCTTGAAGAGAAAGGATTTGATGGGTTTTGATGTATTCGTGACCTCTCGTAGAGCCTTATAATGCAACAGTCTTGTCAGCCCACCCATGAACTCCTTGGGGGTATCGTATTGGCCTTCGGGGAGGGTGAGTCGGGTGTTTTTGCCTTCGTAGGTCACCTCGTACCACACTTCATTGGCTCGTACGTTGTACCACGAGTAAGGGTATTGGATATCCACGAGGCCACATTCCCATCGTCCAGGTAAATGCAACGGTTGCGGTAACTGGGTGACGTACTTGACAACGGTGTTGTCAGGAAACACATCCAGCGAACTGTTACTGGGTAGGGTGAGGTAAAACATGGCGACTGAGCTGTCCTGCTGCTGCTGTTGGTTTTAATAGGTGTTCCAGGCCTTGGGCGGTTGTGTCCGGCGTCGTGTTCGTCGCGTTGACTTGCTACGTTTCACGGCTCTGGAGATGTGGGGTGTCCTGATCGAGGGTGGTTTTTTAAAGGCCTGAAAAGAAGGTGCCCGTTGTGGTGGTGGTGTTTTGGGGGGTGACTCCGGTTCCCATTCGGATTCCCAAGAAGGTAGTGGCCCACTCGGCGATTGCTGGGTTCGCTGCATAAAGGCCCAGCGGTGGGGGTTCCCCACCAATTCCTGTGGTACATGCATGTCTTTCAAGCCTTGAGCGAAGACCTCCCATCCTCGAGGATCCGTGTGCGACCTGCGTTTACGCATCAGGTCATTCACTAAATCCGTCATGTGGGTGCCGGGAACCACCTGATTCTGTACCAGTAGTTCGCCTTTATCATTCCAAGTCATGTTAGGATTCTGTTTCATCCGTTGTAATACCAGGCCAGCTTGTTTCTTGAACGATGCAGGTACACTCTTCAGCACTTAGTCTTCCACCCACTGTGGGGCTGTGGGTGTTACCCCTGGTAATGGCAGCTGTTGGAGCGGTGCTGAGATCGGCGGTGTATCACGTGGTGGTGGTGGTGGTGGTGGTGGTGGGGTAGAGAAGGTCTTGTATTGGTCCATGAATGTCATGTACCGTTGAAGCGTCTCATTGTACCGTTGTACTCTCTCACTGTCGCTTAACCCCGGTCTCTGTAAGATCTGTTGCATCTCTCCATCGAGGGTGTTTATGGTCTTCACCGTAGGTGGGACAGGGTAGGGCGATTGGAGGTTTTGAAGGAACCGTGGTTCTACGAGGACCATTTTTTTCTTGTGGTTCATTGTCGGCCGAAGAGTCCACCCAATACTGGACCCAACACGGAAGCGGCCAACGGTGCTAAGATGGCCCCGAGAAAGCCGCCTTTCTGTAACACCTTTTTCTTTTGTGTTTGAGGGACCCGCTTCTGGACTAGGTTCGGAGACCTGTCTTATGCTTGGCCAACTTGGTCTTCTGAGCCGGAGTCAGTGGTACGTTGCCTTTTAACAGGTTGTACCCGATCTCGCACAGACAGCGTACACGGGCAGGGTCCGCACCGCGTACAATGGTTCGGACCAACTCGGGTGGGGCCGTCTTCAATGCACGGAGCGTGGGAGCGTGTTTCCGTTCTCGCGCAGACATCATGTATCATGTGGTGGTGGGTACAATGTCGGTCGTCGTTGTCTGTTCACTGCGGGTGATGATGGTGGTGGGTACAACGTCGGTCGTCGTTGTCTGTTCACTGTGAGGGATGAAATCCGGTGGGTCTTCAGACGTAGTGGGTGTTCTTGGTGTAGGTGTGGAGCTTGGTGTGGAGCTCGACGTGGCTTGTACAGGGGGTGTGGTGGTGACTAGGCTCGATACGGGGTTGACTGGTGCTATCTGTAGACCGATTTCACTGGTGCCTGGTGTTCTCAGTTGGTTAAGTAACGTGCTCACATAGGCTACGTCGTAAAACACACCTCTGTACAACACACTCAGCAGGGTTAGC
Source organism: Hanleya hanleyi (assembly GCA_036873755.1). NCBI lineage: Eukaryota > Metazoa > Mollusca > Polyplacophora > Lepidopleurida > Hanleyidae > Hanleya > Hanleya hanleyi. The sequence continues at coordinate 53,695 of JAVTVY010023029.1, forward strand.
AGTATCACCACAAAGCCCACTTGCGCTTTGCGCGTTTTGGGACACGCTGTGTTCAGAGGCAGCTGCTGTTTGTCCATAGCACTGTGGTCGGACGTGGAATGAAGGATGACGGCAGTGGTGTCTGGCCTTATAGTCGTTTCACCTGGTTGGCAGCGACCCAGGAATTGAAGGAACTGGGCCAGCCTTGCCATTTGACGAAATGAAACAGTTTGCCACGTCGACGTTCCGTTTTCAAAATCTGCTCCACCGTGTAGTAGTCTTGCTTTGTTTTTACGACAGGCTGTAATTCCGTCTCGTAAAACGTCCCTAGCAACGGTTCCCCTTGAAGATCTTCCAGTTCATAGACTCGCTGCTGTCGGGGTAGGCGCCGTTTAATCAGGAAGTGCTCATCGCTCCAGTTGGGCAAGTAACTTTTCTCAAATTGACCTTTGACTTTACTGATCCGTACAGGGTCCCCGACCTTGAACACCGCCTTCGTCGTTCGCTGCGATTGCCTGGGATACAAGACACGCCGGACTTGGGCTTCATTGCGTTGGCTCACGGTAATGGGGGCTCTCTCTATACTCCGATGATAGGCTCGATTGTAACCACTCACAAGTTTCGGGAGAACATCGATGTACCGCCTTGTATTCTTATAGGTGAAATATTTATACATGCGACCTTTGAATGTCCTGTTCAACCTTTCCACCACCGAAGCCTTTGGTCTCGTTGTACGTATGGAAGAAAAACACCTTCTGGGCTTTCAGAAACTGTTGGAACGGTCTGTTGAGGAATTCCGTGCCTTCGTCGGTTTGCAATACAAAGGTTTGCGCCCGGTCTTGAAGATGTCTTTGAACGCCGCTATGAGATTCGCCCCCGTTTTCGTCCGGATGGATACCACCCACGCATACTTCGACAGGATATCGATGCACGTCAAGATATACCGATTCCCATCGTTGTGTTTGGCAAAGGCGCTCATATCGACCAAATCCGCTTGCCACTGGGCATCTATTCCGCCCACGATGACCCGGTTCCGTAGAAAATGGCGATGGACAGATCGATGTAAGGTATAGGTGTCTTGTTTTCTTAACCAATCTCGGACTTGGGCACGTTGTATCCCCTGGGGTTTGGCCGCTCGATAGAGAGCCGACAATGCACTATAGGCTGCCGGACTGTCGGGACTGTAGATAAGTTATCCAACACCTTCTCCCAGCGCTTCATGGTGACAAATGATGATGGACCCTGGCTCTATCGTTTATTTATAACGGATATATCTTGGGCCGGAGTTTCTTTCTGATTTTCTTCGTTGGCCTCCACAGTGTCCATGGTAAATGACCAGTCCAACTCGTCTGATGACCGCTTGATAAGCACTTGATCCACATCTACTAAGGCATCTTCCAATGCAGACCATAGATCAGGGTGAAGGGTAAAATGCACTGTACCCCCATCTAGCCGAGCCAAATGAGCAAAGAAAGGGCCGCGTCGGATGTACACATCGTGACACAAGTGGATGAGGTCGCCGTCCAGTTCACCAGACAACACCCGTTTCAATTTGGTCCAGCCCTCTCGGGACAGACGAACGTGGGCCGGGCACGATTGTGTAGGGTCCGCATCACAGATGTCTCCCACCTCCTCCATGATATCCACCTTATCCGCATACACGTGCAGGAAAACCTCGGGGGTCAAGCTGAGATACGCCAGTATTATATGCTCCGTCATGGTCAGTACGTGAATGGTACCAGATTTGACTGTCTCTCGTATTTATAGGGAGAACCCCGTGAGATCAAAGGATCGGGTGGTCAAAGTCTAGCCGGGTAATCAATGACATCGTCGTCTGGTTCATGGCTAGACATTTGTTCATTGGGTTCTGCCGCTGCTTCTCTCAGGGCACGAGCCCACTCCAACTCGTCTGATGACCGCTCGTCCGGTGTAAACAGCTGGTCCACGATAGGCACCACTTTCTCGAACGCTGTCCACAGATCGGGGTCTAGGGTGAAGCCTCGCGTAGGGTCTTGGTAGCGGCCCAGGCGTGGGAAGAAGGGTCCACGGTGTACGTAGATGGCATTGTCTATGTGGATGAGGTGTCCATCGAGCTCGCCGCTCAACACCCGTTTAAATCGTCTCAGCGCGCGACCAGCAAACATCTCCACGGTCTTCCACGAGGGTGACTTTATCTTCATAGACGTGTAACCCCACCCGGGGTGTAAGGGGAAGGATGGCTCGTAGGACTGGTGACATGCTTGATCCAATGACGAACGGTGAATGACACACACACTGTCTGACCCTCGTATTTATGGTGAGGTTCCACTGTCAATGCCACATCGCCAGGGGCAATAGGGCACAGAATATTGTGAGGCCAACCAGCCGTCGCTGGTTCCGGCGTGAGCGCTCGTGGTCCATAGCCCGAGCATCAAGGATGGCTGTCATAGTCCAGTAGTGGTGAGTGATGGCACGCCTCTCCATTGAGTGCACTCTGTCGAGGACCGCTTCTGTGAACTCGTTCAGGATCTGGCGTCGCCCCTCGTTGTCGTCGCCATCTGCAAACATGGACCGGACCACTGCTCGGTAACCCGTGAGTGAATTAACCACGGTGGCATGCTGTAAAATGTGAGTCGCATAGGGCTGGATCTCCGTCATGGCTCTGCAACCGTAGAAATGAAGGTGTGGGATCCAGAGGGACGTGTTTTATAGACCATGTCACACATGCGCGCCTAGATGTAGCGCTACGGGTGTAGTCCGTGATACGTACTATTCTGATTGGTTATGTGGCTCCTATAGAGATAGTACCTTATCGACAATGGAGACTACTTGTTCCAAAGCCGTCCATAGATCGGGGTCCAGGGTAAAACCACCGTCGTTCAGACAGAGGAGTCGAGCGAAAAAAGGGACCGCAGAAAATGTAGACGTCGTCACACAGGTGAATGTTATCACCGTGCAGGTCACCCAACAACACCCGTTTCAAGGTAGTCCATCCTTCCGGTGACAAAGAGACGTGCGCTTTGGGTTCAGGCATACACCAACACCTAAGTCCGCTATCGATGAGGTCCACTCGTTTGGGGTACAACAATAGGGTGCAGCCAGGTGTAAGCCTCCGGGTAGCCACAGTCCCTTCTTTCAACTCGGGGTGTAGTAAGTCATCCACCTCGGGGAGTACATCTTTCAGTGCCATCCATAAGGGTGGACAGAGTGTGATATAGGTAGCTCCAGTCTGTTCCAACCGGGGAAAAAGGGAATCCTCTCCAGCAGTGCGTATGTGCACGCCGACTTCCACGTGCATGAAATCCCTTTCGGGGTGTTTTCCCTGTAACAATCGTGTCAACAGAGTCCAGCCTGATAGCGAAAACAAAATCTTCACCTTCTGCGGTGCGTCTTCGACCAGCTCCAGGTGATCGTCATTGACGATGAGGTAGACGTCGGACGTCAGTTGGAATAACGCAAGCTCTGTTTCGCTCGCTGCCATGGTGGGGAATGAAAAGCGAACGGTTAGAGAGATGGCTTTATAGTGTACCTGTTGGGTAGGGTTTTATACACCGTGTGAGTCATGGGCACTTGTTATACTCGCTTGCGCCATAAGGTCAATAAGGTTAGAAATGCGTTTTTTTCTACTACGCCCTGTGACGGCCCTTCGTGAATGGGCGTAATCTGTGAACATCATAGGAATGCATGTACTAACCTATCTGTGGGGTTTTTCCACAATGTCGTTCACCTTCGTGTCTTTTCGGGTACGTCCATATCTTTTCGGTAAGTCCGTGTCTTTTCGGTAAAGTCCGTGTCTTTTCGGTAACGTCCGTATCTTTTCGGGTATATATGAGGGACTTGAGGGGGGCGACTGTATGTGACGTGTTGTATGTGTTTTTCTCGGCGACGTCCGTGTCTATCATCCGGGCACATCACGTCTGCGCCTCCATTGGGGTATGTATGAGGGTCTTCATGCGCGCGCGCTGCGGATTCACCCACGCACTTCCGGATAACCCGCGCGCGCTGCGGCATCAGATCACCCCCGCGCGCGCGCGCTGCGGCCGGGGCGGGGCGGGGCGGGCCGGGCCGGGAAAAACCCGGAGGTTAAACATCCGGACGTCTAAGGGAAAATTGGAACTCTTCTGGCTTTGGAGGTGAAACCCGGAAGTGACGTCACAACCCACGTGACCTGCGCAGCAGAATGGAAACGACACCCTAGTCTAGCCCCCTCACATAGGCTTCACATGGATACCTCACTCGATCCCATCGGCCCACTAGTGGCCCACCTAGACCCCAAAACGTCTATTTCCATACCCTTTGTCCACTGCGCATGCGCAGAGTGACGATATTTCAACCCCGCACTCACCCCATCAGATGCCCCCTCACATAGGCTTCACATTGATACCTCACTCGATCCAATCGGCCCACTAGTGGCTCCCCTAGATCCCAAAACGTCTATTTCCATACACTTTGTCTATTGCGCATGCGCAGAATGACGATATTCCTACCCCACATCCACCCCATCGGTTGCCCCCTCACATAGGCTTCACATTGATACCTCACTCGACCCCATCGGACCATTAGTGGCCCACCTAGATCCCAGAACGTCCACCCCGTATGAACCTATACACCCCATAGCCATGCAGTATAGGCCTATGGGCCTACCCAGGCCTCAGTGACTTTTTCCAAAAATGTCACCGTTTCGCTCCGGGACCCTTCCCATCGTGTTCTAAATGACGAGACGTGAAAAACAAATCCAAGCACCCCATATCACAATGAACGTGTGTGAATTTCCCAGGTTGAACCCATACCCCCCATGGCCAGCCTATGGGCCTATATACAGACCTCGGTGACTTTTCTCAAAAAATTCACCGATTCGCTCCGGGACTTGTCATTTTCTTGGCGAGACGACAAAAACGCGAGTAAAGCCATAGTAAAGCCCACGAAAAAAATTGACCATCCCCATACCCCATACAGGCATTTTCCCTTATATTGTATAATACAGACCCCTATTGTAGGGGTAAAGTCCGTATTCCGCTTTTTATAGTTTCGGGAAAAAAATCCTAATTTTACACGCACCCACCCCATTGACTTGATAGGCAGGTCCCAATAAGCCCGGGGATCGATATTAGCCCTTTTAGCTAGAGTTCATAGGGGGTTTCCCTTATTTTAGGGGTAAAGTCCGTGTTCCGCTTTTTATAGTTTCGGGAAAAAAATCCTAATTTTACATGCACCCACCCATGACTGGATGGCCCTTCACGAATGCTTCACTTTGATACCTCACTCGACCCAATCGGACCATGCAGCGTATTTGAAGTCTGGGGACTACTTTTTCTCCGCGGAGGCAGACCGCATCACCACCAAACCGCATCACCGCGGAAGAATACATGCCCAGGGGCCCTTTGCCGGAACTATAGTGACCTTGAGCTGGTGGCGCCCCCGCCCTCCCCTGGCGGAACTCTTGGGGAGATGACGGGGAGTTCCCTATACCTTTAACCTGGAAACAGCGCCCCCTGGTGGATGCAAGAGTTACCTCCCCCGGCAAAATATGACCGGATTTCAGTAGACCCTACTACTTTGAAAAACCCAGTACATGCTCCTCTCACCGAAAAGACACGGAGATGAACGACATCCCCACAGACAGGTCAGTACATCTCCTATCATCCTCACAAGTCACGCCCCATTCACCCAAACCGGAAGTGACGTCATACGGTCCTCTTCGGTATTCTCCGTGTCTCTTCGCACACCTCCGTCACATCTCTCGGTACCTCCCGCCACATCTTCACGGACCTCACCGAAAAGACACGGAGGTGAACGACATTGTGGGAAAAACCCCACAGACAGATCAGTACAAGCTCCCACGGACCTGACCGAAGAAATACGGAAGTGAACGACATTGTGGGGAAAAACCCCAGTACATGTTCCTCTCACCGAAAAGACACGGAGATGAACGACATCCCCACAGACAGGTCAGTACATCTCCTATCATTCTCACAAGTCACGCCCCATTCACCCAAACCGGACGTGACGTCATACAGAGGTCACACTTGCGCAGGACACCGACACAAAATCTCCCTTGAGCTGGAGTTACCTTCCTTACCATAATTTTGAGGGTTCCCGATTTGCCATTTCTAGCCATTGAACATAGGCAAATAACCTGCGCCACTTTCGTGCGCCCGAAAAATGTGACCGGATTTACTCTCTCTATACTACTCAGGTGAACCAAAATCTAGTCAAAATAGTTGACCAAACTATCTGCAGTAGCTGAATAACTTGAGGACTTTTTTATTCTGCTCTTCCTCTCAAAGCCTAAAGCAGTTAAATAAACAACCAGTCACCCTGGCAACGGTACCAAATGTGCTCAAGTTTTTTCTCACTACAATACAGGACTATTAGTCCCTACAGGACTAAATCGCCCCGTAAAAATTCATCAGGTCTTGCTGATATAATTGAAAACTGTTAATTGACTGCTTATCGGAATATTTCCCAGTGACATGCCATCTTGGTTTGGGTGGATGGCGGCAGTCAAGCGAATGTCAAACCTGACTCCTTAATTGTTTTACAAAATCTGATGAATGATCGTCATGTGAATGAATGAATCGTACAATAATCCAATATTGTAGTACATGTAATGGTTGTGATACACAGGTAATATACTACAGGTGTTATTACGCCTGCACGAATTATTAACCATGGCTAGATATAGCGATACAGACGAGTAAACATACACAATAGGAAGTGAATCTTCGGATGACATGACGCACCTTAAATGGACTCCTATGGAACTTTCATATCCATGGCAGGTGAACCGAAACAGTTTGAACTTGTACAAAAAGCACAAACACATTAATTTTGTCCCATTTCTTTCCTTCTTAATTGTTATAAAGTGAATTATAAATGATTCATAGGCGTGGGAAATAATTTACATGAAATGCGGAAAACACGTTGCATAAGTATTTGATAAGAGGCAATTCAGTTCTGAATTTCAATCCCATGTTTTTGCCAATGTGAATACAAAAGTAATGTACAAATCCGAAGTAATTCTTGAATATAGATCCGACATTCTGCAGCAAGCCGTTGTCCAGAAAGTTTGTCCACGTCAATAATTGAATTGCCGTCTCGTATGGCATACTACTGATGTTATATACTAATTGATTAGCATTGGCTGATTCTTTCTTTACCTATACCTATATAAAGCAATTGCCTATAGGACAGACGTGTGTCACAGTTGGTTGTTCCAGTGTGTACTAGTGTTCGGGTCCAATAAGATCAACATTAGGAAATACAGAGAAATTGCCATAAATAAAAAAAAGTATAAATTGATGCTGAATTTTCAGATATTATCAGAGGATGCCTGAAATGTCTTTATTGGCATCGCAAAGAGTCTACCAATAGTAATTATTCTGGCGTGCCTTTGAATGAAACAAAATTGAATGAATACGGAGTAGCCAGTTTCCCGTAAGGAACATGCGGTCCCTAACTAAGCGTATCATGTAATCCGCATTTTACTAACCGGGATACCATGGTATGAAGCATGCCGAGCCCAAGGCACCAATTGCTCTAATTGCGGATCTAATATTAGGGGGGCGGTATCAAATATATTGATTTTAACGATGCTGGTGGCGTGAAATATTGCAATGAATGGACTTAATGGTGACTGAATATGATGAAAACATTGCAACGGGAAATACATGTGCAGTAATTTTGCACAGTTGATTTGCTTCTTGTATTGTAACTGAAATATTATAACATTTTCGATGTATTTTCTATGGCGGATGAAAGATGGAGTGAAGCTAGAGACTTCGCAATCCCATTATCCTGAAATAGTGATTACTTCGGATCTAACGCAGGTTTATATATTGAAAACCTATCAAGAATCGAACATTCACTAAGCAGTTCTCCACGATCTAGAGATTATTTTGGCTTTGTTAACAGTGAGGTCTTCACGCTAGAAGTTGCTAATGTCTTGAAAACTAATCTAGTTAGGGATGGGTGTGTTTCACTTTCTGATGATATTCTGTGTTGACTGTGATATTTAAGGTATAATGGAAGGAATCTGATCAGCCCTGGTATGGGTTACTGTATACTGTTCGGACAAAGTACAATGTCAGTCAGACAAAAGTAGTCAGAATTATTTTCTAGCCACTTCAGTAGGATATTACGGCTCACATATTACTCGTACAAACGTGAAATTTGGCCTTTTAGTTGCAGAAAAACTTGTCTGAATTTCAACATAGTAATTCAATAGCAGATATTAAACATAACAATCAGACTTAATTGCTTTTCGGAAAGAAATTCTCCCCATTTGTGACCTGCATTCCGTGTTAAAAAGCAAAACATGTTTAGGCTATCAACGCCAAATATTTTTAAAATTTTGGGTGGAACGTTTGGAATTTGCCAATCTAAATAAACGTGTTAACAAGACTTGATAAAGTTCATGTTAATCACTAAACACGCGGTTTACAGTGTAGTAATGACGAACAATGAGAATTACGATGTACTAAATTGCGGAAACGATGTACCCTGATTACAGTCACAAGGGCGTAGGCAAGGGGGGGGGGGGGGCTTGGGGGGGCTTGATCCCCCCAAATTTTGACGGCCGGCACAAAAAAAAAAGAACAAAACAAACAAACAAACCAAAGAAGGAAAGAAAGAAAGAAAAAGAAACCTAACATAGCATATAAGATCACGTATCTTATTCAATTATTACAGGAGAAGTAAACTTATCACCGCCAGTGCATACCATTAGGCCTAAAATAAGATTGCAATTGATCAGTGATCAAAGCCATAGATTGACGATTTCGGGCTCCAATCGAGAATGGAATAGTGTGCTCCAAATCCAGTCAAATGCCGCCTATTTGGACGAAAAACATCAAAACTTCCGATGAGGAGAATTTTTCGTAACTTTTTCACTATAAACTTATTTTGTTTTTCAATTGAGATCCCAGTACTTCTTTATTCACAAACAAGAAATATACAAACTCTCAACTACTTTTCATAAAGAAACCCTAGAAATAAACCTACTGTGTTTCCCAGATATTAAATCCAGACGTTTTTGGTGATATTTCGGAGAACATTTATCGTACAACATTGAAACTTCACACAGTATATTTCTGTCTTTCATTAAAATTTGTTGAGAACTTACCAAAGACACCGACGTTATTTTGGGGCCACGATAACTTTGATCTGCCATTGTTAAAACATGCGAGCTTGACGTAAAAAGTCAAAAATATCTCACAAATTTCCCATCTAATTTTTGTTTTCGCGATTTATTGAGAACTGCTGGAGGGGAATAAATTTAGTATTTTTTTTTATCTACTGTGTGAAGTTTCAATGTTGTCGGATAAATTGTCCCAGAAATATCGTCGGAAACGTCCGAGACAAAACGTGCTCAGACACGCGCTGCTATCGGGGCACGATAGTATTGTCTAAGGATTAACTTGAATTATAGTGCAAACCTGAGACTGAATGATCACTTCAGCTTGTATATCATTGCAGTGATCGTCTTTGTTATGAGACATTTTGGGATAAATCAAAGTTCAGTTGCTACAACGTTATACTACTCAGATGCTCCCAGAGAGTGCCAATTTACCATCAAGTTTCAAAAAAAAATCTTACGCTGCGCGGGGGGAATCCCCCTCTCAGACTCTCCCCCTCTCAAGCCCCCCCAAATCTGACAACTTGTCTACGCCCTTGCAGTCCGGTACTAAGCGGTAAATTATTGTAGTTATAGTTTCGAAAACTAAACCTCTGAATGTGAGTATACATGTATCTTGAAACTGCCAGTCACGCCTCTTTCTCATTTCTAAGTAATAGATGACGAATTAATCTCTAGTCATAGTAATTACCCATATAATTAGTGATATAATTACATGTGCAATTAATTTATATCAATAAAGTCAAATAATGTGATTCACTCGGTGTGGTTATAAAAACATCAGTAGCGCATATATTAATACACCAACTTTTAACCTTGCAGTATGATTTTATCTTCTCATCTATAACCGAGAATATACAAACCGGCTTTGTCTATATATAGTTCATCTCACTTTCCTCTTGTTTTTTTTTTCATTTTCCGTTTAGCTATGTCGTCACTATAAAACCTCACATTTTCTCTCTTAGAAAACAGACTCCGCCTCCAGGCGTCTAGAGTATACAGACGGAGTTCAGTGTGCCGAACGTCATCGCACAGGGTCTAACAGAGCCAACTTGACACAGGGACAAAACAAATCAACTGTGGTCATTCAGTTTCATTCAGCCTGTTGAATGGATGCCGAATGTGGGGCGAGAGGCCGGTCCGTACAGGTTCAATTCACATGGCAGTAGCCTAGAGTTTGTGTTGATTACACACAGGTTTGGACGAATACCCTCGATCTCTCGCCGCGCTTAAGCCAGCTTAACAGTTCAAGTTAACTAACCAGTGTTTACGTTATAACTTTAAGGTTAATCTGGAAATTGTGCATCGGTAGATCTGGAAATTCTAACGGCAATTACTGCTGCTGAGCTACTCATGTACTTGTGAAAGCCCTGGATATTTTTACCAAGCTCAACTGAAGTACACGTCAGAATTCACCCTGCGTCAGCCCGAAAGATTTTGTGACTGGGGTTGGCGGGCCAAACTTAAGCTACCGGAGATTTTCCCCGTCGTTCTACGGATAGGGACCTGAAGGATTATCAGTATTGGATTTTACCGTTAGAGTGTAGTGTTTTGTGAAGTATTTTAGCCCGTAAAACAGGATATTTCAACAACAATGGCAAGACTTTCTGTGACATTTGGACTATTGATGATATTGTATTTGACTGTACGGTTTGCAGAAGGGCAAAATGGTGAGTGATTACAATTTACGAAATATTTATAATAACGTGGTATCAAACTTGAAATTGTGGTAACTTGTCTCCAACTTAGTTCAGGTGTTCGTATAGTGGTATTGAAACTAAAATTGGCGGCGTTGCAGACCAACCGTGAAGTTCACATGCGTTTATAATAGGCCACCGAATTCGTAACTCAGTGACTCGAGCAGTATTACATCTTATCAACTCAAACAATTTAACAGGTTGATTACACGATTGTTCAAATCCCCTTCTACAATACTCAGCTGTAGCTACACTTTTAATCAGTGTATTTGTAGAATAACTGAACTAATTTTGAAAATCTTAAACATGTTAAAGGAAATATTAATGGCCTATAAACGCCGGAGTTCGCAAGATGATTTAAAACATGACAACGCATCAACGTCAAGAGGAAACAGAAATCTCTTTAGTGGCTGTAGGACCTAAATGCTATTGTCAACCTGGTTCAATATATGTATGTCTAATATAATACATGGAGAACGCTCCACTGTATTATCTTCATTCCCCAGTAAAATCTTTAGAGAACAGGTAAACTGAGTTTAGAGATGGAATGTGTGTATGTGCAATAATGCGGTTGTTTTGGCATGTGCGCTAAACGAATGCAGCAAACAATGTGACCGGACTGATTAAACAGGTTAATCACTCCTGCAAACATAGCGACTGATGTATGCAAAACTTCATATCGATATGTTGTAGAGCAATATACTCAGATAGGATTTTCGAATTTCCTGGTAACAATTATGCTATAAAAGCATTAATCTGTGAGGACTAGGACTAACAGGACAGGTACTCAGGTAGATGTCATATACTTGACAATCTTGTGAAATGTGTGGACAGCGCATCCAGGAATGATATAACAAACATGACAAAATTAGTTCAGTGTATAACTGTGTCCTCAAATATTAAAATAAACGGTAGATGATATAGTCCGCTGGACAGGTCAGCAGTTGCTGTTAATGATGCCAGCGATGAATGATAATGTCACACTAATTAAGGTCTGCAGTATTCTCGGTAGATATAATGATAATGTCACACTAATTAAGGTCTGCAGTATTCTCGGTAGATATAATGATAATGTCACACTAATTAAGGTCTGCAGTATTCTCGGTAGATATAATGATAATGTCACACTAATTAAGGTCTGCAGTATTCTCGGTAGATATAATATCAGGATACTTCCGTCACTTGTCTAATTATTTGATGACATCTCTGACACGATTACATGGTATTTTAAGGAGATGAATTCTGGATGAGGAAATCGATGTATTCAGATCTTTCTCTTGACCAACATTTCTCATCTTTAAGTAAACTCGTGCTAGCCTCAGTTGTTTCAGATCGTGATGAGGTTTCTGTTCGTGATGCCCAAGCAGAGATACCCATACCTGTGTAACAATGTCCCTGACCTCTGTGTTGACAGGTGGGTGGTTACGCAATCTGAACATATTTTAGTGATGGATGTCGTGTCTACCTTTACGTTATCGTTACGAAAATAGATCTCTCGAGTTTCCTTCATGGATGCCGTGATTCCGATGTGAAGGGAATAATACCCGTCCAAGAAAAGGTGTCTCATATGTTCAAACCTGTAGCGATAGGCCTAAGTTATGTGAAATGATTATATATATCCAGAGGAGATTTCTGTGTTAATCGTGTACACTTAACTATATACGACCACTGACTGACTGAATAGTGAGAGATCTTCTGCAGAGCAGTAAATTATGACGGGCGAATCGTTCAAACAAATTCAAAACGTAGAGAACCGTTTCGGCTACTAGTTCCAGCGGGACATACACTAAGAGATTCGGCATCTCAGACCCAAATGATATTGAAAATAGATGTACGATACCGTGTACTAACCTAAGTATATAAAATGCTGTCCATATAATAACTAACTGAATAATTTTAATGGTTAACTCATTCTGGAATCCATGAGTTTCATAAAAAGTATCAATCTATGTTTTGTTTAATTTAATTAATTCGCCAAGCAGTACTAGTACAGACTGATGTTGGTTGTATATATGAGGTACTCAGTGGCATTGGCAGCGATCCAGTAAACATAATGAGCGGGAATAATGCTGCAGCCAGCATGCATGTAAGCTCATTCCCGTATCGCTATGAGATATATCATGGAGCTACGTGGATATATTTCATCATTTGGACAAACAAGTGTACATACACTCTTAAAATAAAAGTATTGTATTTAACATTATAAATGTTCGAGGAGTGACAACATTATATACAGTGTTATATTTGTAACACTCTCACAAAGTGTTGACAAGAAGTGTTATATCCATCAATATAGTGCTGTATCAGGAGAAATGCTACACTTTACAATGCTGAATTTATCACTTGTAAGGTGTTTTATTGCTGCTGATACAGCACTATAATGTTGAATATAGCTCTTTACAAATATAACACTGTGTATATTGTTTTCACTCTTCGGACATTTATAGTGTTAAATACAACACTTTCATTATAAGAGTGTATTATGACATAATATGGTGAGTGTGAAAGTGATTATTCATCAATGAGCTTTGAGTTGGAAACTGGGTTTTTACAAGTTTCAATCTGTTTTGAACACAATTTTGACCGGATCCTAAACTTCCACGGCAGAAGTCCATACCCTTGCCCACGGATCCCGTGATGCAAATGGTTTTGTCACAAATTTCACAGTTCGTGGCAACAGACAACTATAAAACGGGTTGACCATGCACGAAGAGTCAGTCCATTTGTCGCAATTGCAACAAAATGCAAAACGCGCTGCATCAGTCATATAACAAGTTAGACTTTTCGAGAGGCTGAAATGCATATGGACGGTAATTAGGATACGTTTTGGAAGCAAGCCAAGGACTAATCAAAACAATGAGTTGGACGTTGATGATAGCTGTATATGTGATGTTTGTATAATATCTCATCATCATGTCAGCGACACAGAAATTGGGTCATTCTCTAACACACCAAATACATATATACTTATTAATGTGGATGATAACCACATGATTTCCGTCCCAGACAGCTTATGAATCCAATGTGGAATTTCCTACACTGAACCGGAAACCCGTGATTGTTTACCGAGAATTTATTATGTATCTTGTTCTAATTCGACAAAGTGAAACTATATGCGTCATTTGAAATTATTTCTGATAAATAATATTCCGCGTTTCATCTGTACATGTATTCCGGGTGCAGATGCAGTCCAAGCTTCCTTTAACGCTTTAGCCATGGCGACAAATAGTATATGACAGATTGTCTGGTTTGAGTTGGAGATTTATCGCCTCAAAAATGCGGATTTGGCACAACCACGAGGTTATGGAGATACCCTTGTAGAAAAAATTCTTTAAAAATTATTCCGCCACTCTACTGCATATGCCTCACATCAGAAACGATTTTATTTCATTTTGTTTTTTTCGAAATGAAAGACCCTTTTTCTGTACAACGGCACTACAACTGGGTAACGCACAAAACGTCCTTGTGCACTTGTGATTTGCGTATCATAAAGTGACCTTGGCGTATTCATTGCAATTTACATATCTGTAATTCAAACCAGTAAATGGGTTCAATTGTGCATTTATTTAGCAAAAGTTAAACCCGCTCGCAAAAGGCTTGGAATGAAACTGATCTTGTCCAAATTTGGCTGACCATGAAGGGAAATTATTCAGCTTCCTATTTTTGTGAGGTAAATGTAGTAGAACGGCCGAATGATTTTCAAATAATTTTGTTATCGTACTTACATCTTCTCAGCCTCATGGTTGTACTAAATCCACAATTTTCGAGGCGATAAATCTCTTAACCTCAGTCAGACAATACCTCAGTCAGACAATACCGTTCTGGCTGTGTGTGACTGTCTTATGCTATTGCCCCCAATTTCATTTCCGTTGATGAATTCAACCTCACAGACCACCACTTCACAGACCACCACTTCACAGACCACCACCTCACAGACCACCACTTCCCCTTAAACGATGGCTGTAGCTTCATGCATGGAAATTAGTCAATCGCCTTCACTCTGGTGGAATAATGACTTTGACCTAGGACTTGAATTTGAGTCTTTTCTGAAGTACTTCAGAAGGGTGCTATTGATAGGTTGGACTGATTTGCCCCTTGCCACCCCTTTCTCCCCCCCCCGCCCCCCTTCATTCGAAAAGAAGAAGTGGCCATTACGTGGATATACGTATTGTTATAGGCTTTACGACTGTCTGCCAAAGTATTTACAACGTTAGACGGGTCCAGTAGTATAGGCTGTATTATAGTTATTGACTTGATCTATGAACATGACGAAGATGGGACGAGGTAATATATGAGATGTTAATCCTAACGAGCTATATATGTGACTCAGTCTTCATCAGGTCAGATCAATAGACGGGATAGGAAAACAATGCTGTAAATGTCATTCACAACGACGACATTTTCAACAAAATACCGCCAGACATAGTCCGAGCCTTCTCTAACCCTTTAGCCACGAGGACAGCAGTATTACGTCTACTGGCATATTGTATATGGCAGATTGTTTGACCGGATATGGCAGATTGTTTGACCGGAGATATATGCCAGATATATATATTTGATCAGAGATATATGGCATATATGACAGACAGGAGTATATGGCAGATTGTTTGACCGGAGTAAGAGATTTATACCCTCAAAAATGTGGCATAATATGCGTATGTGGCAAAACCTCGTTGTGGAGATACCTTATAGGCCTA
Source organism: Hanleya hanleyi (assembly GCA_036873755.1). Classification (NCBI taxonomy): domain Eukaryota; kingdom Metazoa; phylum Mollusca; class Polyplacophora; order Lepidopleurida; family Hanleyidae; genus Hanleya; species Hanleya hanleyi. The sequence continues at coordinate 69,183 of JAVTVY010023029.1, forward strand.
TCCTTGTCCCGGAAGACCTCGATAGACCGCGAGTAACGAGTTCAGAGATATATCATCCTCGCGAGCCAGTGTATCGATCGATCTGCGAGGATTTAGGATTTACCTGGACTTGTGAAGATGGAGATATACATGTACATCTGATCATGGAGTTTACTGGTCTAATATCCCGACCTGGCAGGGACATGTCGTCCAAACGCGTCTTCTTTTCTGAACGAACTCTTCGTGTAGATTGCGCTATGAATAGCTAAGTTTAACCATGGAGTAACATAGCGTCTCATACATTAAGCACGACGATGTTGAACTTAACTATATCGTATTATGCGATATATATTCAGTATGCATCACCAGGCCTGAGAAATTATAGTGAAATAGCTAAAACCTAACCAACGAATTAAACCCAGTCATGCATAGAGTTTGACATAGTAGGCCCATTGTGCATAGCATAAAGCGACCTGGATTTTCTTTTATTGTAACACACACGGACAAGGACATGCTCAGATGAAAATTTAGACGTCTACAATGACCAGGCTATATAACAGAATCTTTTAATATTATTATTCATATGCATTGTAGAAATTTCACTTGAACTAATAATTATAAATATTAGTCTATTGACACCTATGTTTATTTGACGGCCCAAACTGTGGACGATCTCCATACCGGTATACTTCCATTGCAGTTTGTAAGGACGACCAAACATTGCATGCACTCTGTCCAATTTTACGCTTTGATGTGATGTTTGCTCAGACTTGCTCCAAGCTCCAGAAGATAAAACTGTCCAATGTTTCGAAGAAGGCCCAATAGAGATTTGTCAGATCAAATGACGGAGAGAATCTCTTACACAATTAACAGGCCCAATAGAGATTTGTCAGAACGAATGAAGAAGAGAATCTCTTACACAATTAATAGGCCCAATAGAGATTTGTCAGATCAAATGACGGAGAGAATCTCTTACACAATTAACAGGTCCAATAGAGATTTGTCAGATCAAATGTCGGAGAGAATCTCTTGCACAATTAACAGGCCCAATAGAGATTTGTCAGATCAAATGACGAAGAGAATCTCTTACACAATTAACAGCATACATAATGAAAGTCATCCTCGCAAGCCAGTGTTTCGATCGATCTGTTAGGATCGATACACTGGCTTGGTTAGTTACCCATACGAGTTCTGGATATAAATAGATCAAGGGGTTTCCTCTAAATCAACCCAATCAGTAACGCGCTAAGCGTGTTGATTAGGCCAATCCGCTGCGAGGTACGAGATATGAAAGGTTTGAATTTCGGGCGAAACTGCTTTGATATCAAGCTGAAATCGACATCGGAAGTCAAAGCAAAAACCGCAGGCTTGAGATACCGACATGCTAATTCAAAACAAGCACGAGGGATGGAATGTACGACATAGAATAATAGGGGCATCGACTCAAGAACTCATTCGAATCACCAAAAATGTCCAGGTAAACCCTCTACGAGGAATTAGGATCTACCTGGACTTGTGAAGATGAAGGAAAGTTGGTTATGCGGGTCCCAGCCTCGGGGTCAACTGACCACCAGCAGAATCCAGGCATACACGGGTTTAAATAGCAAGCGTCAGATCCGGCATTCAAGGTTCAGCACGAGGGATGGAATGTACGACATAGAATAATAGGGGCATCGACTCAAGAACTCATTCGAATCACCAAAAATGTCCAGGTAAACCCTCTACGAGGAATTAGGATCTACCTGGACTTGTGAAGATGAAGGAAAGTTGGTTATGCGGGTCCCAGCCTCGGGGTCAACTGACCACCAGCAGAATCCAGGCATACACGGGTTTAAATAGCAAGCGTCAGATCCGGCATTCAAGGTTCAGCTGTCGTCCATAAAAGAATTTCCTCTTCATTCATGGTTGTGTAAGGACCCTCCGTGCTACAAATGCATTACCGCACAGTCAAAAGTCACGAGGACACTGTATAATGTTAATATTTCCTCCCGCTCCTCCATGCACTTCCTCAATCCCCTTAATAGGGTCCTTTCGAAATATTGATCTCAACATCCAGTTTAGTTTATCCTTTAGGATCCAGAGAACAAATTAAGAATTTGAAAAGGATTCTCGGCCATTATAGTTATTAAAAATTGAGTGTAACAAGATAGAGCATGTACGTGTGCGTGACATGATAGGAGTTTCCTTATAAATTTCTAGTATGCCACAAGGAGCAGTGAAGAATATAGAAGATATAAAATATTGACAGGACAGTGTCTATACAGGTAGAATAAATATACACAAGTGGGGAATTTAGTCCTTTGGGTGACCTTTACTGCCCATATTGGTGATCTATAATGCACCTATACTTCTCTCTTTTTTATGACCGGGATTGGGCCTGATGCACACGTTCAGCTTATACAAGGTAGTACAAAGAGATACTCTCTCATTATATTATAATCTATTGGCCCAATATCCCAGTTTGAGTCACCTGGTATTTTGAGAAGAAAATTAACGTTCAAGCGTTGTGTGAAGATTTTGAACAAGTTTTGCCATCCGATTTTACTTCCCTGTGTCAGAGAAAAACATACATGTAGTTAATTTGTACTCATAATTGACTTGACCTGTCCTCGTATACAATTGCTTTGATAGCCCCACTCACCCAATCACAGTTTTCGTGTTTTTCGTCACGGTAGTAAACACCGATCAAAACGTATATGCTTTGCCCAAGACGAGCCTTGGCCGTCTTTCGCTATATCGAACTACATGTTTATATGTAGTTCGTATGTCCATCATGGGTAAATTCAAACTGGGAAAGGAGGTAGCCGCCTTCTTTCAGTCCCAGATTTGAATAGCCTGATCGTCATTTTTTGCCATAAGCACTGAGTATTTCTGCCGTCGGCATTACTCCCAACGTCAGAGTCACAAACTTTTGGTAAAGCAACAAAGGAATATCTGCATGACAATAGGCGGTGTACAGTCTGATAGAATGAAGTAATTATTATTAGACTGACCATAATACTGGGATTTTCAAGACATTAGAAACGAATTGAAATCTACATTATTCTTCAGAGTCGGTTTGTCTGCCAGTGGACGGTCGATTACATTTTGCAACAAATTTGTTCGAGATCACACATTGCTCTGTATACAACAGCAATCCTGGAACAACTGTTCGAGATCACACATTGCTCTGTATACAACAGCAATCCTGGAACAACTGTTCGAGATCACACATTGCTCTGTATACAACAGCAATCCTGGGACAACTGTTCGAGATCACACATTGCTCTGTATACAACAGCAATCCTGGAACAACTGTTCGAGATCACACATTGCTCTGCATACAACAGCAATCCTGGAACAACTGTTCGAGATCACACATTGCTCTGTATACAACAGCAATCCTGGAACAACTGTTCGAGATCACACATTGCTCTGTATACAACAGCAATCCTGGAACAACTGTTCGAGATCACACATTGCTCTGTATACAACAGCAATCCTGGAACAACTGTTCGAGATCACACATTGCTCTGCATACAACAGCAATCCTGGAACAACTGTTCGAGATCACACATTGCTCTGTATACAACAGCAATCCTGGAACAACTGTTCGAGATCACACATTGCTCTGTATACAACAGCAATCCTGGAACAACTGTTCGAGATCACACATTGCTCTGCATACAACAGCAATCCTGGAACAACTGTTCGAGATCACACATTGCTCTGTATACAACAGCAATCCTGGAACAACTGTTCGAGATCACACATTGCTCTGCATACAACAGCAATCCTGGAACAACTGTTCGAGATCACACATTGCTCTGTATACAACCTGGAACAACTGTTCGAGATCACACATTGCTCTGCATACAACAGCAATCCTGGAACAACTGTTCGAGATCACACATTGCTCTGCATACAACAGCAATCCTGGAACAACTGTTCGAGATCACACATTGCTCTGCATACAACAGCAATCCTGGAACAACTGTTCGAGATCACACATTGCTCTGCATACAACAGCAATCCTGGAACAACTGTTCGAGATCACACATTGCTCTGCATACAACAGCAATCCTGGAACAACTGTTCGAGATCACACATTGCTCTGCATACAACAGCAATCCTGGAACAACTGTTCGAGATCACACATTGCTCTGCATACAACAGCAATCCTGGAACAACTGTTCGAGATCACACATTGCTCTGCATACAACAGCAATCCTGGAACAACTGTTCGAGATCACACATTGCTCTGCATACAACAGCAATCCTGGAACAACTGTTCGAGATCACACATTGCTCTGCATACAACAGCAATCCTGGAACAACTGTTCGAGATCACACATTGCTCTGTATACAACAGCAATCCTGGAACAACTGTTCGAGATCACACATTGCTCTGTATACAACAGCAATCCTGGAACAACTGTTCGAGATCACACATTGCTCTGTATACAACAGCAATCCTGGAACAACTGTTCGAGATCACACATTGCTCTGTATACAACAGCAATCCTGGAACAACTGTTCGAGATCACACATTGCTCTGCATACAACAGCAATCCTGGAACAACTGTTCGAGATCACACATTGCTCTGTATACAACAGCAATCCTGGAACAACTGTTCGAGATCACACATTGCTCTGTATACAACAGCAATCCTGGAACAACTGTTCGAGATCACACATTGCTCTGTATACAACAGCAATCCTGGAACAACTGTTCGAGATCACACATTGCTCTGTATACAACAGCAATCCTGGAACAACTGTTCGAGATCACACATTGCTCTGCATACAACAGCAATCCTGGAACAACTGTTCGAGATCACACATTGCTCTGTATACAACAGCAATCCTGGAACAACTGTTCGAGATCACACATTGCTCTGTATACAACAGCAATCCTGGAACAACTGTTCGAGATCACACATTGCTCTGTATACAACAGCAATCCTGGAACAACTGTTCGAGATCACACATTGCTCTGTATACAACAGCAATCCTGGGACAACTGTTCGAGATCACACATTGCTCTGTATACAACAGCAATCCTGGAACAACTGTTCGAGATCACACATTGCTCTGCATACAACAGCAATCCTGGAACAACTGTTCGAGATCACACATTGCTCTGTATACAACAGCAATCCTGGAACAACTGTTCGAGATCACACATTGCTCTGCATACAACAGCAATCCTGGAACAACTGTTCGAGATCACACATTGCTCTGCATACAACAGCAATCCTGGAACAACTGTTCGAGATCACACATTGCTCTGCATACAACAGCAATCCTGGAACAACTGTTCGAGATCACACATTGCTCTGCATACAACAGCAATCCTGGAACAACTGTTCGAGATCACACATTGCTCTGCATACAACAGCAATCCTGGAACAACTGTTCGAGATCACACATTGCTCTGCATACAACAGCAATCCTGGAACAACTGTTCGAGATCACACATTGCTCTGCATACAACAGCAATCCTGGAACAACTATTCGAGATCACACATTGCTCTGCATACAACAGCAATCCTGGAACAACTGTTCGAGATCACACATTGCTCTGCATACAACAGCAATCCTGGAACAACTGTTCGAGATCACACATTGCTCTGCATACAACAGCAATCCTGGAACCCGTTGAATCATGAAGTGGGCCTCAATAACTTGCACTTCCACCATGTCCACGCTTTGTTACCAAGTCAATCGCACAAGTTTAATTAAACACCGGAAATTAGGGTTATAGACGAAAAGCTTTCCCGTTATCATTTTTGTGGCCATATCGGGAAGTGTGGATATACCTAAACTTGATTATACAATATTTCAATTTCCATTACGTACGCATCAATCCACTAATTGTTTAAATTAAATTGGTGTCATTTAATAAGTATTTTTTTCAGCGGGACGGAAGTTATGATAGGTAATTTAATACACCATATAACAATTGAGGAACTGTCTTTTCTTCTTTATCTTGACGAATTTAAGGTGTCATCGGTTGTTTACTTCACGATCGACTGCTCACGGAATGATACCATAACATCACAGTGTTACATGTCGGGAAAAAATTTCGTCGATAATCACAATCAAAGTACTTAAAGTACTGATGTCGGGTTTACTTGCATCAGAGGGGTTTATTAGTCCCATATTTGTGATCATTTAAGCGAGGAAAGGTGGTGTTCGCTTTACATAAGGAATCTTCCTCAAGCTGTTCGGTTTGTAGGGCCAAACTTTCACTTTTATCAAAATGATATGAAATGGACCATTCTGTACAGCCTATACATGCTGAATTACAAGACACGAAATAATGAAGGGCTGCAGATGCACGAAAACGGATTTATGGCGCACCATAGGTTCATTGGCTTATTTTCGTATTTTTATGCACTTTTCGGTGCAGTTTTTCTTTTTGTTACAAAAATAGGACACCTTTATCCAAAACCAATTTGAGCAACAAATAATTCTGAAATATTCAGTCTAAATAAGCTGTGTGTATCAAAAATGCATTGAAGACGATTCCCTATATCTAAAGCTAACACCACCTTTGTGATCTTACAACAAAAGTTCCACGGATCGGTTGTCGATGGACCATGAAGAATGGCGTGACCGCAATATAGAAGGTTTTTGTGGATACATCTCTATATAGGATGTGTATGCACATTTTTATCTAGAGCATAAAACTTCGACTTTTGTAAAATGTGGATACGCATCCTATATAAGAGATCCACATTTATATAATTTCCATACTTATTTAATCTGTGAGAAAATGAATCTACTAAAAGTACATCCAGACAAGAAAATCTTCAGACGTCGCAATCTCCGACAAGTTCAGAAAATTCGCTATTCTCCTACTCCACGATCATTTTTCTAACAACTCTTGACTATAAAACAAGATACTGTCATATTCATAGTGTTATTTTAAATGCTAAATAATCACGGTTTTACAGAAATGCCTTTAAATTCATATGGATTGGAAAGAAAAACTATAAATCTAGAAAACGAGCCGATCTTATTTAGTTTCATTGAATTCATATGTCGTGTAAAAAGTTTACTGGTTGGTTGAACAACGTGTGGGCGGAGCCAATATGTACTGTTCAGCCAATCAAATTCACGATTACTTGTACTCTGGGAAATTCAGACTTGGGATGAAAGTTCAGCGTTGACGGGATCGAAATATCGTATCTCTTTCTCATCCGTACCAGCAAAAGGAAAACACCCCAGGTTTTTATTCTTTGTAACCATAATCAGATATGTAAAAGAGTTTTGTGCAAAAGTGCCAGTCGTTCCTATTTCGTTTTGTTGAAGAAGATCGACGGAGAAGACACGTCAGACACTTGAAAAAATAACGAAATCTGTCCCAAAAACTTTCGCCAAAATTTCTGCCAGAGTTTTGTCGCAATTTTATTCAGTTCTCATGCTGATAATTGATCAAGTAAGGTGGAAGTAAAAATGTGGATACATCACCAAAAAATCATGTGTATCCACAATTTGGAAATTTCTTGTTTTCGGTGATTTTAAAATGTGGATACGCATACATAATTTGTATCCACAAAAACTCGCTACGTGGTTACGCCTGGAGAATGACTACGGCGCACCCTTCCCGCCATAACAAATGATACCGGATAAAATAGATTGGAAAGGCAAATTTTAAAGGAAATTGTAAAGGTAAAATTTACTGCGATAATGTACCAATTATCACGTTCAATGCACAAGCTACCGTACCGTGCATTGCACATGTGTATATGACTGTCAGACAGAAGTACGGTATTTTTTATGAATGCTGTAAGGGGCATCAAATGAGAACAGTCTCCGTGCAGGAGATCAAAACTACACATGTGCAGAAGAAAAAAGAAAAACTGAAAAGTGATATTAATGTAGGGTTTACCCTTGGTAAACCCGACAAAAAGCAATATAGAATTGCTGACGAACCAACGCGGCTGAAACAGATTCAATTTAGAGACAACATTTGGTTCAATTCTACCTTTTAACAGGAAGAACAAAATCTAATCGGAATACAAAGACAGATATTAATATTTGGGACAATAAAATATGCCTATTATCCTACCCACATTATGTTATGGCTTTGAGATTCAAGTGAGTGTTGAGTGGTTGAAGCTGGAAATAGATCTAAAAGATCTTACATGTTTTACACAAAATAACATTCTTGTGTGTGACATTGAAAAACACAATAATAGCACATAATTAACAACAACAATTAATCAACACAGAGAAAATTAGACCCTTCATCCGATGTTTTCGGGCTATGAGAGCACGACTATTTGACATTGGAATAATTGGAAAGTTCACCTTAAACCCTATAAATCAATATTGTAACTGACTTAAACCCTATAAATCAATATTGTAACTGACTTAAACCTTATAAATCAATATTGTAACTGACTTAAACCCTATCAATCAATATTGTAACTGATTTATTCAAGAACTGTCATTGCGGGAATGAGAATTGTGAACTTTAGAAGTGGAATTCGATCGGGGCGTTTGAGTATTAAGTATTGATCAAGATCATTCACGAACAGCTCATATATTATTGTTGAAGGGAAATGATCATTCCGATGGTAATTGGACGCATGACTATAAAAACGTTATCATCTCTCACTTTAATTAGTCTGTCACTGCAAATAGGAATTCAAACTGGCAACATGAATCCTACATGTACATGTACGTCACAAGCTTGTGGTCATTTTCATCGTTATACTCCCAAGGTATTGGAAATGTCTGAAGATTGAAGGAAAGAGTGAAAATCCCTCCCCCTCTCCTCTCTTCGTTGTGACAAAGTTTTAAAACCTCCCAGCTAATCTAGTGACGTGTACTTTGAATTTTTTACAGATAGGAAGGATCTTTATCGCTGTCCAAGGGGCCTCAGTGGGGATGTGCGGACGTATAATAGGAAATGTTACCGTTTCGTGGCAAGAGACTTGCATTGGAACCAGGCCCAAAGCGATTGTCAACTAAAGGGAGGTGACCTAGTCCATATAAAAGATCAAGGCACCCAGAATTTCATCTACAACACCGTGAAAAGCAAATTAAAATGGACGGTAAATGGCATGTGGATCGGTGCGCATGATCAACGAGAGAAAAACCGGTGGGAATGGGTAAAAGGTTAGTACTATGAAGAAATAAGATCCTTTCTTCGAAGAAATACATAATCATAGACGTATACATATGTGGTTTATATCTCTTTCCCAAGTGTGAAAATAGCGACCCAATCTGTTTACGGGTAACTTTACCACATTAGCTGACCAACCAGCGAGGCGAAATCGTATAATTGCTGCTAAAAAACTATCATGATTTGCTATCACTGCCATCTTATTGATCTAGCAACTTCTCAAACACAGTGATGTCATTGACATCCAATGAAAATTAGATCATTCGTCACTTTCCTCCGGTAACACGAGTTATCTCCCATATACTCAGTGAATATGTCGCTATTTTCCCGTGGAGAAATGAAGCAATCAATCTTGGTCGAGAGGTTAATCTTTGATTATGACCATAGGTATACATTCTACCCAAAATAGTTGTTGGAATTATTTATATAAGTATAGATTCGATCGAATCTGATTTTGTACTCTCCCCATAGTCTCGGCTATAAACACAACCTTACAGACTGTAGACGATTTATGGGCATATTAACACGTTTGTTACTTGCAAGGTGATGTATGTTTGGAATGAAATATGTAAATGCATACTGTATATAAAATGATTAAAATGTATATTGCTACTGGAGCGATATGGAAGAGGTGGGGATAATTGACGACGTCTGGCGAATAAAAAGCAACCATATGACGCCACAGGAAAGCTTCCCTCAGTACCTCACATTCAGATTCGAGAATACCGTAGATTCTCGGAAGTATCCTTGGTATCTCAGCCACGCTTTTATTGCAGCTGTTCAATATGAAGTATCCACACGGCCCCTAGCCCCAACTTAAGCTGAATTAGATAAGCTAGCTCGGTAGCTGTGATGACAGATCAGCACAATCAAACAACTCATCTGATATTAATGGATGAGCATCGAATGGAGTAAACGCCTCAACATGGGTACACCTGATAAATGCAAGAATACTCAGAAAACTAACCTGTACCTGGTAATGGAACTAGATCTTGGTTTCACTTTAGAGCCCGGAAGCTATAATTGAATGCGTTGAGGGAAAAGTGGTATACATTGTGCATATACTTTACGAGATTCATTATTGTTTTATTAGGCAGCTCCACCGTTTTCGGAGACCGTATTGGATATAAGAATTGGGCACCCGGTCAACCAAGCTGCGGTATACTGTGTATAGAACATTGCGGTCAGATGAGGTTTGATGACTATGGCCGATGGCATGATGTCCAGTGTCACGCTCGTTTTCTCTTCAGTGAGGAACGATACCGATATACCTGCATGTATGGTAAGCTGTTTAGTGTCAATTCAGATGGGGGGGTGCTGGGGGTCTATAGCCCCCCCACACACACTGTTTAAAACAGCAGTGTTATTTGTTCTATCTTAGATGGCATCAGTTCAGCATTTAACTTGGCCAAAATATATTTCAGCCCCCCCCCCCCCCGCTTTCAGATGTGCTCCGAGGGATACTTGTTATTTGAATAGTCGCATCAAGTAGGCTATCACCAGCAGTGCATGTAACCGTCAGTCTATAGTTAGGCCTACTCTTACATATTATTGTCAGTCTATAATTACTCTTACATATTATTGTCAGTCTATAATTACTCTTACATATTATTGTCAGTCTATAATTACTCTTACATATTATTGTCAGTCTATAATTACCCTTACATATTATTGTCACTCTATAATTACTCTTACATATTATTGTCAGTCTATAATTACTCTTACATATTATTGTCAGTCTATAATTACTCTTACATATTATTGTCAGTCTACAATTACTCTTACATATTATTGTCAGCCTAAAACTACTCTTACATATTATTGTCAGTCTACAATTACTCTTACATATTATTGTCAGTCTATAATTACTCTTACATATTATTGTCAGTCTATAATTACTCTTACATATTATTGTCAGTCTATAATTACTCTTACATATTATTGTCAGTCTATAATTACTCTTACATATTATTGTCAGTCTATAATTACTCTTACATATTATTGTCAGTCTATAATTACTCTTACATATTATTGTCAGTCTACAATTACTCTTACATATTATTGTCAGTCTACAATTACTCTTACATATTATTGTCAGTCTACAATTACTCTTACATATTATTGTCAGTCTATAATTACTCTTACATATTATTGTCAGTCTATAATTACTCTTACATATTATTGTCAGTCTATAATTACTCTTACATATTATTGTCAGTCTATAATTACTCTGCCGCTAATATGCAGGCGTCAGACTCGACATTCGGTATTCAGCCGTCGAAATTCCATGTTAGTAATCGAAATACTGCAACGATTACAAACAGGCATTAAATGAAAATATACAGGTAATATGTCATAAGATTTAAAGAGACTGAGCGACGATGGCAAGCTATACCTGACGCCGTGAAATACCCCATGTACAGCTACGGTTACATGTAACGTCCAATTTGAACGGCTGTTCCTCGTTAAGAACGACTGATATGCTGTCATTTTCCAATGGAAGTAGTGGCAGTGGAAGAAATGGAGAGATTTTCCTCTTACGAAAACTTCATTGTGACTTGTGGAGTACCTCAGGGGTCTATATTAGGCCCTTTGTTTTTTTCTCATTTTCATTAATGATTTGCCGTCGTACTTAGATAATAACATCGATATGTATGCTGATGATTCCACGCTCTACACATCAGGTAATAGCATTGGTGAACTTGAAAATAGATTGTCTATAGACCTCCAACAGTTCTCAATTTGGTGTAGAGCTAACAGAATGTTAGTTAACGCTAAGAAAACAAAAGTAATGCTATTCACGTCTCACCAAAAAACGAGCCTACTTGCCCAAAAGTAATATTGATCTAACTTACAATAACGAACCCTTGGCCAAAACTGAAAACGAAAAGCTTTTAGGAGTGTATCTAAACTGTAACTTTTCGTGGACCACACACGTTGATTATATTTGTGGAAAATTATCTAAAAAGTTGGCGCTATTCAGGCGTATTCGTCACTTATTGCCTTTGTGTGCCCGAAAAGCTTTTTATAACAGTTATATTTTACCTACTGTTGACTATCGTTGTATTGTTTGGGGAAATTGTGACCATACCAATCTACTAAAACTATACAGGCTGCAAAAACAAGCAGTGAGACTGGTACAACTAGGTGTTGATCGTTATGATCACACTACCCCAATTTTTAAGAAATTAAGATGGCTTCCACTGAAGGATCGACTGCTATATCACACGGGGATACAAATGTATAAGATTTTTAACAAATTTTGTCCTAGTTATTTGCCTGATCTGTTTAGCCTATTTGGAAATTCTACTGCCCGTATTTTACGTTCAACGACAAAAAACAATTTTTGTCTGCCGAGGGCGAGGACTGAATGTTTGTCGTACTCCGGAGCTGTTTTATGGAACGGACTATCAGTTGAAATACGAACAGCCCCCTCGCTTAAGAGTTTTAAATTAAAGTATTATGAATATCTGGTCTCAAATATTTCATCTGCTACATGCTTATTATGTCTCCCCCAACTATGTTGGGGGGAGACATCTAGTGTTTGTGCTGTCTGTCTGTCTGTCTGTCTGTCTGGATGGATGGATGTCTGTCTGCCTGGATGGATGTCTGTCCGTCCCCTTGCCTTGTCTGCAAGATATCTTGAGAACTACTGTATGGAATTTCACCAAACTTGGATGGAAGCTTCATTGGGATAGCCCCCTCATTTGATTAGGTTTTGGTGTATGTGCGTGCATTCATCCGTGTCCGGTGTCCGTCCGTCCGTCCATCTACTTGTACATGTATATACAGGCCTTGTCTGCAAGATATCTTGAGAACTACTGGACGGAATTTCACCCCACTTGGATGGAAGCTTCAGTGGGATAGCCCCCTCATTTGATTAGATTTTGGTGTGTGTGCGTGCATTCATCCATGTCCGGTGTCCGTCCGTCCGTCCATCTACTTGTACATGTATATACAGGGCTTACCTGCAAGATATCTTGAGAACTACTGGACGGAATTTCACCCCACTTGGATGGAAGCTTCAGTGGGATAGCCCCCTCATTTGATTAGGTTTTGGTGTATGTGGGTGCATTCATCCGTGTCCGGTGTCCGTCCGTCCGTCCATCTACTTGTACATGTATATACAGGGCTTACCTGCAAGATATCTGGAGAACTACTAGATGGAATTTCACCAAACTTGGATGAAAGCTTCATTGGGATAGCCCCCTCATTTGACTAGGTTTTGGTTTGTGTGCATGCGTTCATCCGTGTCCGGTGTCCGTCCGTCCGTCCATCTACTTGTACATGTATATACAGGCCTTGTCTGCAAGATATCTTGAGAACTACTGAACGGAATTTCACCACACTTGGATGGAAGCTTCAGTGGGATAGCCCCCCTCATTTGATTATGTTTTGGTGTGTGTGCGTGCATTCGTCCATGTCCGGTGTCCGTCCGTCCGTCCATCTACTTGTACATGTATATACAGGGCTTGTCTGCAAGATATCTGGAGAACTACTGGACAGAATTTCACCAAACTTGGATGAAAGCTTCATTGGGATAGCCCCCTCATTTGATTAGGTTTTGGTGTATGTGCGTGCATTCATCCGTGTCCGGTGTCCGTCCGTCCGTCCATCTACTTGTACATGTATGTACAGGCCTTGTCTGCAAGATATCTTGAGAACTACTGGACGGAATCTCACTCCACTTGGATGTAAGCTACAGTGGGATAGCCCCCTCATTTGATTAGGTTTTGGTGTGTGTGCATGCATTCATCCATGTCCGGTGTCCGTCCGTCCGTCCATCTACTTGTACATGTATATACAGGGCTTCTCTGCAAGATATCTGGAGAACTACTGGACAGAATTTCACCAAACTTGGATGGAAGCTTCGTTGGGATAGCCCCCTCATTTGACTAGGTTTTGGTGTGTGTGCATGCGTTCGTCCGGTGTCCGTCCGTCCGTCCATCTGCTTGTACATGTATATACAGGCTTTGTCTGCAAGATATCTTGAGAACTATTGGATGGAATTTCACCAAACTTGGATGGAAGCTTCATTGGGATAGCCCCCGCATTTGATCAGGTTTTAGTGTATGTGTGCATGCATTCATCCGTGTCCGGTGTCCGTCCAACCGTTCATCTACTTGTACAAGTATATACAATGAAAATCGCTTCTTTGCAATTAATATTTTTAGATACGCAGCTTTGTTTAAGATACTTATTGCTACATTCATTTTATAGCACTTTCCCTTAAATTATGTGCCCATTCAAGGCAAGGTGGGAGGTTGGGGGAGACGTATGTTTTTGCTCAAAAAAACAACCAGCATAGGCTTCATGCCGGAGCGGCAACTCAAGGGTCAAAGCGGAACCTCTAGTTTTATAATGTGTTAAAACTAGTCAGTATTCAATTAGTCACATTCTTGCACGGATTTGTCATTCGTATTACTATCATTATTTCATATATGTTTTTATGTTTGTCCTTGTCCATTATGTTTTGTATATATGCAGTCGACCCTGTGGAAGATCGGCCTTCTTGGCCGAACAGGTCATCGACTAAAAATAAAGTTTATTATTATTATTATTATTATTATCATCATTCTTTTGCAGACATGGGACCAGCCACAACCACCACTACCACCTCTACGCCGGCTCCTACCACCACAACCACTCCGGCCCCAATAACTACCACAACCACTACCACTATTGCTACAACTACGGCCACCACTGTCACTACGACAGAACCACCAACAGAATCGTCGACCAAACCGTACCGGTCTACTCCGATAATTGCTGTGATCGGAAGTCTCCGTAAGGACTTTCATCCTTTTAGATTCTGTTGGATTTTCGGGAGATTCGAATCGAAATACGAAAACTGGATTTTCATTTTCATGTTCCGTATTCGAATAATCAGCACTAAATAGCATATCTATTCAACTTTTGGGTGATTCATACATACTTTGCAAAATTAATGATCAGATATCAGTGCAAATTTCGATATTGGAAACCTGTATCATAGAATTAGTATCTATACGATAATTACATTGTCTCACATCCGTATTATTTTTATATTTAGAAGACCAAAGAGTGAAGTCTGTTGATTCGGGAATTGGAAGTGAGTATAATTTTTTACCAATTCATGAATCAGATAAACCTATTTTAGATTCAACAGGTAATTCTAGTATAGATATAAATCCAGTAAGCATCTGCACAGAATGTATGTAACAGAACATGTACAATTTGATCTTCATAGACGCAGATTGCAGTATGGCAAATTGCATTGGCAACGTGAATTTTTTACAATGGATTTTACTACTATGATCGGAATGGAAAGCGACGTTTTTGAAGCATGAAATACATTTTTATGACCGACACTTCACAATCTTTTGTCTACCTCTATTAAATATGGCATACCATCGAATTCAAGTATGATTAGACAGGGCTACTCCACTCCGCGGTTGCGAGGAGGCATATCCAGGTGAATGATAGTGTCAAATATTTGGCACCATTGTCAATGCAAATATACGTCCTTTTTGTTCAGGAGATATCCACGGTATTGTGGAAGGTCCACCAGAAATCTACTCAATGACACCCTCTTTTATCCAGCTTTCTGCTTGCCATGAAATCATATTTTTAAAAGTACATTCTTGAAGGCGTTACATTTTTGAAGACACACTAGACCGTTGTAACTTGAAAACGTAGACGGGACAGTTAGCTTGAAACGTAATGATTTCTGCAAGTTTGTATGCATACTTTTTATGGCCTACTTTAAAAAAAAAACTGTTTATGCATTGTGAGCATATTGTCAGTAACCCTTATCAAGAAATACTATCCTATACACTTCGAATATTTACATTATCTGGTCTTCCGTTCAGGAGCTGGAATCAATTGTGACTTTGTTAACTTGGTCAATTGTTAACCTCAGTTTGACCATTCCGTTTCTAAACGCCTTATCATCGTTACAGGTGGTGCTGTGGCGGGAATTGCTGTGGGCAGTCTTGCTGCGCTGATTCTCCTCCTCTTATTGTTGCTGCTGTTCCTCAGAAGGTTAGTATTAGACAACGATTGATCTCTTATCATTGGCGGTATGTTCATCCGGTATAGCCAATGAAACTACCGGCCCTGCTTTTGAAACTATGAATTGACCAATCGAGTGTTTGAAAACAGTAAGACAATTTCTTGACATATCAGCCTAGGCTATATCCAGGGCGGATTGACAGGAGCAAGTCCTGCTGAAATCTAGCCAAACCGCAGAGAGAAGAGTATAAAACCCTCTGTAATAAGCTACCATAGTGTTTATCTCTCAGCGATTGCTATTTGAAGCAAGCTTGATTTGCCAGTATGTCTTGTGATGCTGCTTAAAATGGTTCTTATGCAAGCTCTAGAAAATGCTACCTTATGGGAAATATATGACCCTTTATAAACACATGCACACCTCTCTGGTCATCAGTCCATTTTTGTGTAATATTGTCATGTTCTACAATGAAAGCTACGTCCAGTTTGAAAATGACTTGAAATTTCATGAAATAAAAGATTTATATATTCATTGATAAGATTTGAAGACACAGACACCATGAATATACTTTCCTTTCTTGAAAATTGTGCCCATTCATGGCTGTAGTTCTTAAGTACACTTGACCAATTGTGTGAGCAAAGATATATCTGCTAGTTTAGTTCGTTTTAATAAATGCTGATTTATAATCACAAATAACTTCATTTTGGTCATTACACTTTCGGGAATAAAGGTGCTGCCAGAGAGGCACTGGGAGGCCATATAGTTCCGGTGAACCTTTAGTGGTTCTTCGAAAAGCCTTCAAAGGTTCTCTGGTGAACGTTATAGAACACCAGTGCCTCAATCAAAGGAGCCTTCCAAAAGCATTTTTCTGGGAACGTAAGTTTATTGCCGAGGAATATAATCAAATGATATTGTTATTTTTAGGAGAAGACAGAAAAAGACACAAGAAGAGACACCTTCTGAAACATTCCCCAACCTGACATATTCTGGTGCCCCGGCTCCCAACGGACATTCAGTAGCATTCGTGAATCCACAGGCTGAGACCGCGTCTTATTTGAACCCGACTCTCTCTGTCCGACTACCGACCAAAGTCATTGAAACAAAGGGGGAGAACCCTTACAGCGAATGCCAAGATAATGAATACAACGCATGCGCAGCTCTGGAAATGACTGACGATGAGGATGAGGATTTTTCCAAAGGAATTTATGAAGATATAAAGCTAGAATGCAACTCGGATTTATCCGATCTTTCCGACTTCGATGATGATGGTTTGGCTAAAGGCAATGTCACGAAGACTCCATCCGTTGAATATCTTCACGCTCGATCAACTCCATCGGCCCGTCTTCCCGCTACGCCGACATCCACTCCCAGCCAACCGGACAACCTATTCGCCCCGGACCGACAACATGTGGCACAGGACAATATATATGTACCAATGGACGTGGGTGTTAGTGACACCAATAGTTAAATAACCGAATGGATATAATATTACCAGTTCGGATACTGAAAATTAAACAAACCATTCATCAGATGAGGATTGGATTTGGTATATAGTAGTATGTGCAATCAATACATGGCAATATTTGTATTTCAAGCAAAATTGTGGTGTGGACGAATGGCGATGGCGACTTCTGTCCAAACTCCTGTTTGGGTTAACGCATTGTCGTCCTAATAAATATGGGCCTACGCCATGACATTGGGGCAAAGCCAGAACCGTATTGATGTTGATGTCAAAAGCTTAAAGATTGAGGTCACTGGAGCTCTAAACTATGAAATCGTTGAACATTTTGCTATCCGTACGATGTTCGGCAAAACGTTGAATATGACAGTCTCATAAGTACTGTGTTCCAAATTATCCATGAAAGTTAAGAATAACGTGCTTATCCGTGCTATACCCCCATGACGCGATAGTGCATGTAAACTGTCTAAAGGTCACCCCAATGATATTGTGGCCGAAAGGTCAGTGGGTTGCAAACCAAACGTCATACCAAGACCAACCCTCATATATGTGATAGTACCTTTCTGTCACTTGGGACGTGAAAGTGTAAAAGTTACAATATGTTAAGGTGTATATGGACTGTCGTTTCAGCCATGAGAAGGGTTGTTTTTGTACAATGCCTTGTTTGAGATAATTAAACACAAAAGCAAAGGTGGTCGTGGACGACTTTGTTTTACAACTACCAGATGTGCCTTTTCGCCTTCTGGTCACATATAGTCTCTTATGTACCGATTTGTTTTCACGGGGCGATGTAGGCCCGTAGGGACTAATGGTCCTGTATTGTAGTCAGAAAAAATTGAGCAACGGCTCTGTCTTGCTAACACAGCAAAAGATAGAGTTCTTACACGACAAGAAAGAGGTCTGAAACTTCCTTCTTTAGATTGTCCAGGTTTCTGTGTTTTTAATGTTCGTGTATAGTTGCAGGTCTGATATGTTTAAGTTACATTTCCATTTGTCTATTTTTATGCGTGTTTTCGTTCATTTTCCAGTGGCACTACTTTCGTGCTCAAAATATGTCGTCTGCTAAAACCACAGATTTTGAGAGGCGCATGTTGAGTGATTTTGTGAGACTAACTCATTCTCATTAGAAAGCGTGTTTGGGCAGTAATTTAGTATTAAATAATACCAGTATAAGTGTAATTCATTGTAGAAAACAATGGGATATTTCACTTTGCCTGTATTCATTTACATTTTCATGAAATATGTGTGTTGAGTTACTGTTTGGAATTTTCGCCATTTAAGCTTACCCCTCAAGACCCTCTACATTATCTTTTTATGGTAAGTTTCTAAAATCCAGTGGTGGTCAAATCATTTATATAATAATTTCGCTGTATTCAGAAATGTTTTCTTTTCATTCTACTTCTGAAATATTCATGGAATGTTGCAAGCATTTCCCCCTGATCTACAGAAAGAGCTCTGCATATCACAGAATGCTGTGTTTGAAATTGTAAGGTGACAGGGGAGATAACCAAATAGAACTGTAATATACAGTAGTAGTGTGCTGGCATGTATAATATGATGTCATGAGAGGATGCATCCCATAGCTCCAGTCCATCTAACCATGAGGATTTTACATTTTATCTCAATACTCATTTTTACCCCTCGGCCAATTTTGGCCATGGGGTATTGTCGTCTTGTACGTCCGTCTGTTCGTACGTCCGTACGTGAGCGAGATAGATGGAAAACGGTTCCACTGAAGAATTCCAAATTTGGTATGCTTATTTACCTAGTCAAGGACCAGAAGCCTATTGAATTGGAACCTGCTTGGGTGAAAACCTTGGCGGCCATCTTTAATTTTATGCAAAATGGATAATGATGCATATCTCGGAAACCATTCAACTGTTCAATACGAAAGTTGGTATCCATCATCGATATATCAAGCAACTTTCAATGAATTACCAAACCGGCTTTTCTGATTAGCTGGAAATCCTGGAGGCCATCTTTAATTTATGCAAAATCGATAATGATGCATATCTCTGTTACCATTTAATTGTTTTATATGAAAGTTGGTATACATCATCGATGCATACAGATACTTTGACCGAAAACCTTGGCGGCCATCTTTAATTTATGCAAAAACTTTAATGATATATATCTCTGATATCATTTAAGTGTTCTATACCAAACTTGGTATACAGCATCGATGTATCAAGAATATGTATGAATAACCACATCAGTTCCTCTGAGTGGGGAGAAGGATGGGCGACCATCTTTAATTTATGCAAAATCATTAATGATCTCGTTCTCTGATACCGTTCAAGTGCTCGATGTAAAATTTGGTGTACATCATCGATGCATCAAGAGACTTACGACAATTGACAGTTCTGGTTTCTCTGATTGGGCGGAAACCTTGGTGGCCATCTTTAATTTATGCAAAATCTTTAATGATGTATATCTCTGATACCATTTCAGTGTTCTATACGAAACTTGGTATACAGCATCAATGTATCAAGAGATTTTCAATTAATAACCACATCAGTTCCTCTGAGTGGCGGGAAGGATGAGCGGTCATCTTTAATGCAAAATCATTAATGATCTCTATCTCTGATACCGTTCAAATGCTCGATGTAAAATTTGGTATACATCATTGACGCATCAAGAAACTTATGTAAGAATACCGCTTTCTCTAATTGGACGGAAACCTTGGGGTCATTCCTAATTGCAAAATTTTTGATAATCTGTATATTTGTGACTTGACTGCTTGGTGTTCCTGACATCTTGGTTCAAATTGAATACATTATGAATGTACCCAGAGCTGAGGGGTGTTCATATGCGCAGCTTCGTATTGTTATTTACTGCTGAAGGATATGATTTCGATTATCTGAAAAAAGTGAAAAATTTTAAAAATATTGGTAACATGCAGTGAAGACATTATTTTATCATTTCATCAGGTTGGTTTGATAATAAATGTCTGTCCCAGCGGGTTTTTTTAAACTATATATATGTGTACAATTACACTAATGCACTAGAGATCCTTGTTGAGAGGAATGTGTGACACTACAAGTATGGCTCTTCGCCATGAGATGGAACATCAAAGAGTTAGTGGAATTATTCCAACAGCCTATTTTACATTTAAATAGCCCCGTTTCAGTGCCTAAGGCTCTAGTTATGTTATTTTTTTAGGGAAGGGGGGGAGCTATTTTTGCCTTATCTCTGCATACTATTGGAGCATGTATACTCCGACATCCGAGGTTGGTTGTATTAATGATACAAAATCAAAGGCGTATAATGTAACAAATCTCAGTTTTATAATAGTACTATTATGCATATTGCCCCCGATAATAGCCGTTTGATAATGTACTTATCGGAGAGGTGTTAATGAGAATGTACTTATCGGAGAGGTGTTAATGATAATGTACTTATCGGAGAGGTGTCTCCATCAGCTCACTTGAGGACATTTCCTAAGCTCACTGAATGTTCCGGAGGGACAAATGCTCAAATATTGGAACATCGAATAACAAACTTTGTATCTCCATCAGAATGATATTCGTAACATCCCGTAATAAACAGCATATGAGATATTAAACAACCCATCATAAACATTAATCATACATCTCATCTTTTCAATTCATTAAAAGTACTTTTTTGCCGTCTTGCCTCCAACACAGATATAAGAATATCTTCAGAGATCTTACCATTATTGATATTACATACTTGTGCACTTATGTTGAATGGAACGCCGAGATAATTTCAACGTTTGGTTGGCATAGCTGAACAAATATATACTAGTATATGAATGAAGGCTTGGCAGATTTAGCTCGACGTTATAGGTGCAGAAATGCAACGTTGCCAGTAAAATTGAAGATCAGCGTTACCTTGGCAACAAGTTCAATGTTGAAAGTACACACGTGTAGCTAGCCGTGAGCTGAACATATGTAATTGTTCACGGTCATCCACCAAACGTCTAATTCCAAATCGACATTCCGGAATCTGGTGAATCGAATTACGAGATGAAATATTATTTTTTCGAATAACGGGATCTGGGGAATGCTTGATAACTGGAACACGCTACTCGTGTGTTTTACCAGGGATCACTTATCCGCAAATTATATTTCATTCCATTTACAGATCCTGTGTTGTATTGATTAATTAATTTCCTTTGATATCCCAACTGGAATATTGAATGATATCGCATTCAAATACAAATCTACACCATTAGCCCTCCCCCTCCCACCTATACACACACGCATATATTTTGGTACGAATACTGTAGAAATATTTCATCGTTGGGAAGTTAATATCCATAATTGTACCGACCGCATGTATGTATTAGAGTTTTACCTGTGACATTGGAACGCGACGTGTACTGCCACGACTATATTTTTCACTTTCGTGCACTAGTCTGGTAAAAATATTACAGTATTTTTACATATGCAATCAAACATGACTGTCATTTGGATTTATGAAGTGAAGTCAGTAATTTCTTCGGCAGATGTATTATTCACCAATCATTTATTAGAATATAATTTTGTATATAAAAGCAATAATTGAACTACTTGTAGGTACAATGAATGCTATATTTTAGAAGATAGGTGCATTTATTTGAATAGAATCTGCTTTTTGCTTTAGAATTTCTGTCGTCTTGTATATACAATATATTAAAGTGGCATGTAAATAACAGCATAAATGGTTGGACTATTATTGTATTCTGCTATGAAATAGCATTAAATTACGACGCCCAGTTGAGCTTGGAAAACTACCATTATTATCGCATAAAATGTGTTAAAAGCAGCTCATCTCTAAAGCATAGGCCGATTTATTAGGATGGTTCATCGCTTCGAAGGTTATTTCCATTGGTACGTCACGGCGTTTCAAAGTGATTGGCGATCTGCATAGGATTTATATATGTACCATTGTTTAATCGTTTTGATGTCGTCAAATTATTTCCCAACACCATCGATTTGTGCTCCATTGATCGCCCATGATTTGTATGTTTCAGTGATGTTGTCTTCATCTTCAAGCCAATTTTTACGTTCACACTTTGAACTGGTGTGAACGAAGAAAAATTACACTCGGTGTATGAAGTCCTCATCCTATAGTTTAACCCTATCTGCCCGGGAAGAGAGTGAGAGAACGTTTTCCATGTATGTCTGGTATAAGAATGATAGAATAACTCTGATGTTGACTCACCAATGGTAAATTCAAACTGGCATTCTTATTACATCAATATCTCCGAAAGTTGTTGGTTTTAAGTGTCTGCCTTTTTACATACAATCGATTTGTTTGACATAAACTAATAATTTTCGAACAACGTGATTACGGTTCGCGAATAAATCTAAAAAGATGTGAAATATTGATATTTTTGTCAAACAATGGCTGTGATATTACCCGGGTAGATATGGTTACATTTTCTGTACATAAGTGCTGTTTTGCATTTGCATCAATAAAATTATATACGATCCTGCAATTCCCTGTGTTACGTAAACTAAATGTATCGCAGTATTTCTCGGTGAATGATTCCAGGCTGTGACTAAGGAAATCTCCGTCCCAATCCAATTTGTGAGACGTTTGACCTCCTGTTGAATCAGACCGCCCATAGAGATAGACAATTTACATCCTGAATGTTATATATTAATGCTTGTGAAGACACACCGATTTCAGCAATACGCAGTCAGATATGACAATCTGCTTTCAAATATCGTATCAAACGTTATCTACAGGTTACACACCACCAAATGGATGATTTCTTGTACCGAGGATTATCCCGGAGAGTAAAAAATCGGCTTTTGTGATTGGTCCATATTCCTCCCGGAAGTGGAATGGTTAGTTTCAGATTTTTGCATTTCTTTATACAATATGTGGTCTTCAGAATTATATAAGTTTTCTGGTCACACAGTAGATAAAAAATGTATTTTTATTAAATCTTTCTGACACACCCCAATGGTTGCCATAGTGAGTCTGATGCTATGACCTCATTCACAAGAGACGTTTGTAGCCAAGAAAAATGGTACATAACATACTCTCAATTTCTGATATTTTTGAAGGCAAAAGGTCAATCTATCTGATGATACATGTTATTAGTGGCCGCGAAATATTGGGAATACCTTTTTGCTTGGATGTGCCATGCCAATTTACTACATAAATAGTAAGCCGATCATTTAGTGGTGTGCAACCTGAAGATGCTGAGAGTAGTTTTTTTACCATATTTTGCATTGAGTCCCAGGTAGTTTTAAAGTTATCAAAAACATGGATGCATGGTTTGCAGATGCACAAAAGAGGATTTTGAGGCACTATTGCCGAAATCCTGAAAATTATGGGTGCTTTGTGTGGCATGGGGTCAAAAAGCTGGATGGATATGGGCGCATTGTATTTAATTCGCCAAACGGTGTGAAGACCGAGTTCAGGGCACATCGCCTTCAGTATGTAATTTCCACATAAACATATGATCTGTCCGGATATAATTCTGATGGTGACGCCCTGGATGTGAGCCACCTATGCCACACCCCAGCTTGTGTTAACCCTGTACATCTGATTTTAGAGCCACACTCAGTTAACATGGAACGACTGACTTGTCTCAATAATGGGAAGTGCACAGAGTTGCACATTCCCCATTGTCTATTATTTTGAATTCAAGGTAATTCTGTGAATTATATTTGTTCCTATCCCCAGGCCAACAATTCTGAAATCTTCTCCCTCTATCCCTACCACCCCCCCCCCCCTATAATAAAACACCGGCCGATCTGACACTGCCAACACTCAGGCTTACTGGATCAAAATCATTACTCCCCCTTCACCTTCCGTCGCAGATGATGATAATTATGAGACTCGAGATAGCCAGGTGTCTCAAAATACTCGGGCACTGGCCTCACCAGGTCTGTCTGATAAGCCTTTTTACCATTTGATCTAATTTTGTCATGTAGCTCATAAAGATATCTTTTCTTAGAAATTCTCCTGGCTTTCGATACTTCAGTTTGCTTTCCCAGCCTACGGTTATCCTCGGCTTTTTGTCTGCTAGTCATACCCAGAACAGCATGTGAGCCCTTTGTAATTGGAGTGCCAACATGATCACTTTTCAGATTTTTCCAAATTTAGGGAGGAGGGGTAGTTTTCTGTCTCATAACTCAAGCCTGGTAGATAAGAGAGGAATTCCTTACACTGACTCTGAACACAGAATGACAGCATATAACAACAAACATAAAAAGTTTCAAGTTAAATATATTTATTTCAAAATAATTGATTTTTTAAGAATGTATTCTCATCAAAAGTATAATTTATGTACATAAATAGTATAAAAATAGGCTTGGTACATTTTCCCCTGTATCTCTTCAACATGCGGTCATGTAATCCTAATATTAATACATATGTGTACATATGCCTCAAGGATTACACTGTATCAGTTTTGATCAATTCTCTTCATCTTTGTATATTTGTAGGTTACACACCACCAAATGGATGATTTCTTGTACCGAGGATTATCCCGGAGAGTAAAAAATCGGCTTTTGTGATTGGTCCATTTTCCTCTCGGAAGTGGAATGGTTAGTTTCAGATTTTTACATTTCTTTATACAATATGTGGTCTTCAGAATTATATAAGTTTTCTGGTCACATAGTAGATAAAAAATATATTTTTATTAAATCTTTCTGACACACCCCCAATGGTTGCCATAGTGAGTCTGATGCTATGACCTCATTCACAAGAGACGTTTGTAGCCAAGAAAAATGGTACATAACATACCCTCAATTTCTGATATTTTTGAAGGCAAAAGGCCAATCTATCTGATGATAAATGTTATTAGTGGCCGCGAAATATTGGGAATACCTTTTTGCTTGTATGTGCTATGCCAATTTACTACATAAATAGTAAGCCGATCATTTAGTGGTGTGCAACCTATTCAACTGCTTGATGTACCAGGGCCGGATCACTAAATGACCAGAACATTCACCAATATACTTTCATTTTTTGTGGCACGAACACATCGATATAAATATATAAATACCCAGAATATAATCTTGCTCAATCTCACAAAAGGCATGTCATAAAGAGAACCTATGGCTGTTATGGAAGGCCGTACATGTACCATATTATGATGAAACGTACCGTAGGGGAGGGTCACACCATATCTCGATGAAAATGCTCAAATATTTTTGTTACGAATAAAGGACAAGAAAGTGAAATGAATAGCATTCGCTGGTTCATTATACAATGTAATTTGTTATGTCATTCTATGGCTTCTAACATGTATTATTATGATGGTGAAAAAATGATACGAAATTGGCTCGAGGATAAAAGAGCAGTGGCGGGAAATTAAAACATTCAGTCGGCTTCCGGGTATATATGAAAAGTTCGCGGTGCTTTAATATCTTCTTTTCTCCTTTATATAGCTAATTTGGATAGGATTTAACTGCGTATTTGTTCGATTTATGAGGGGCAGTATTCGACGCAAGCTGAAAAATATTCATTAACCGATAGGGTATATGCGAAATAGCATACTAGTGTATTTCAACACGTTCTGTAGATATAGTTGAGGGATGGATGTATTATTTCATCAACAACACATAGCGCAACACAGGGAAATAATAACTCTTCAACGGGAGAACAAAAGACTAATTGACGAATTGAATAGACAAAAAAGGCGCCCATTAGTCGAAAATATAAATGCGACTAACACTCAAGAAGTGGACAATATTGCTGGAATTGGAGATGAGAATGTGAGAAGTCCTTGTGAGAATGCAAAGGTGAAGCGACGCAACAGAAAAATCGCCAAGCCATACTCCCAACTAGGAGAAGCCCAGCGCATTCGGAGAAAGAGAAGCTACAAAAAGGTGTTTACCGAATGTTGTGATGATTTGGATGAAGATATAAAACGAGTGAAAGTCGACTTGACCCTGCAAGATGGAACGTCGCTCTCATTTTGTCCACGAGATTGATAATAATGTCGAGCGAAGGAATTTCAATCTCTGCCCACCCGAATACACAAAATGTCCCCTGGAAATACTTCATCGAGTGATTAATATCAAGGACAAATTCAGGATTTCAGACGAGGCCTTACACGAACTTCATATGCTGAACCATATTATTCCCTCCGAAAATCAAATCCAGGTGGAAAAGAAGAGAGTATCTACGGTTATTCCCATTAGACAAGCAGATGGGGTATGGATATCATATTTACCTTATTACGATCTTAATTCAGTATATCTATATTATTATATTGTTAATAGTTTCAGTTAAGTGATGCTCATGGTAAAATTGTAAATTTAAACTGCTAGCTTTTGGCTATAATTATTTGGCCAACTCGTCTGAGAAGGAAGAACACAGATGCATTTACTCAATAATGATATGTTTGCTTTAAATGTGGCTTGCATATTTCAATCACAGGCGCAGGATGATTGCTCGTACAGGCATCTAACAGAAGTTGCAGATTACGTCTTGCAGCTTCCAGAACATCAGCCCCTGCTCCAGTCTTCTGGCGACATTGTAACCATTGACTGTAGATTCTCTTGCGATGGCGCGAAAATATCAAAGAAAAAAGATTCTGTCCGTGGGGCGGTGAAGGTACTGCATCCACGGAATAAGTTGCCAGAGAATATCGATGATCTGAGTATGTCACCAGAAGATGAGCTCACTCTTTTTTTTTTATATATATGGGTAAGACGATCGTATGCATTTAATCCATTTACAATTAGTGTGTTTCGAATAAAAGAATTGCAATATTGGTATGCATGTGGGAAAGTAATTCATTTTTATATTATATTAGGAAATAAGTTCTGTATCTCGCATCATAAACACGGAAATCCATCGCATTCCAGGGATTAC
>JAVTVY010023030.1:0-92996 GCA_036873755.1 Hanleya hanleyi
ACCTCACCCGTCTACGCAGCTACGTGGAAACCATCTTCAAAGATCAAACTACGGCCTTCAAATTGAATCTGGCATTTGGTTATGTGCTGCAGCATAAAGAGACAGTCCAAGTCCGATATTTTTACCCGAGCAGTAACATCCGGGTATTTGACCAACCGTTTACCATCATTAACCGAGTGTCGCTAGAGACGATGCTGGAGAAACTGGACACCGTGGACCCCTTGGAATGGGCCTAACAACAACGCCCCAACACCAAGTGGACAGTGGAGAGTGTGACCAATGTTACGTTTTTCGTTACCAAGCTGACCGACCACTCCCATCGGCTGAATGCGTCACTCATGCACTGATGAATACCATAACATGCCGTAATACTCTATATGTCTACATGTTGATCGTTGACGGTACGGAGGTGACCGAAGAGACACGGATGTTACCGAAGATGTCAAGGTTCGGCCCTCGACTTGGAGATAGTTGAACTGAGTGTGCTAAAAATAGATCACCAGCTAGCGTGCTATAAAAGGGAAGCGGCCTGGACGTTTCATCAGACACTCTGTCAACCACCAAGATGTTCACT
The DNA here is from genome assembly GCA_036873755.1 of Hanleya hanleyi. Classification (NCBI taxonomy): domain Eukaryota; kingdom Metazoa; phylum Mollusca; class Polyplacophora; order Lepidopleurida; family Hanleyidae; genus Hanleya; species Hanleya hanleyi. The sequence goes on from JAVTVY010023030.1 coordinate 575, forward strand.
TGCACAACTTGCCAGAAGCTGTTTACTCGTCTAGATAAGTTACGACGCCACGAGGCCTCCATCCACAACGATGCCCGGTATACTTGTATAATCTGCGCACGGTCATTCAATCGGAAGGATCATTTACTGCGTCATGAGAGGGTACTCCACGCGGGTGCGACGGTACTATGTAATGATTGTGGTCGACTCTTCAAACGACCCAGTCGGTTTAGACAGCACCAACGTTTGATGCATGCCCCGTCTCTACGGTTTGGGCGACAACTTTCCACTAAAGAGGGGCCGCGGAAGGTCAGACCCAGTGAAGATGAACCCGGAGAGACGAACGCCACTGGTGATGCGATGACGAAGAGCCTGCCTATACCCACGGTCCAGGACGGCCTGGATATCCAGCCGGACCCCACCGTTACGGTTTCGAGTCATACGCCTGACAACATCGAACATTTTCTGGACGAGCCCATAAATGTTCCTAGCGATCTCTTACAGGGCGCCCATCCAGTGAGTGACATCTATCGGCGCCATTGGTCCATGATACGGCACTGTTTCCACCGTCATCGCCCTATTCAAGATATCTACAATTTCCGACTGACCGACCTCACCCGTCTACGTAGCTACGTAGAAGCCATCTTCAAAGATCAAACTACGGCCTTCAAATTGAATCTGGCGTTTGGTTATGTGCTGCAGCATAAAGAGACAGTCCAAGTCCGATACTTTTACCGAGCAGTAACATCCAGGTATTTGACCAACCGTTTACCATCATTAACCGAGTGTCGCTAGAGACGATGCTGGAGAAACTGAACACCGTGGATCCCTTGGAATGGGCCCGGTTGCAACGCCCCAACACCAAGTGGACAGTGGACAGTGGACAGTGTGACCAATGTTACGTTCTTCGTGACCAAGCTGACCGACCAACCCATCGGGTGAATGTATTCACCCAGGCACTGATAGATACTCAGAATGCACAAGCAACTATCTGAGGATATGTTGCCTCAACGGTATCCTGGGCTGCCCGATGATGATTAGAATAAACGGTTCAAAGCGAACATGGCCGAAGATGGAACTTTCTGAAATGAAGACTTCTGATTGGACAAGAATACATCTAACGGACAGGAACGAATATGACAGATGCAAATGGTGGCCTCTGATTGGACAAGTCTTCTTGAATTGTAACACCAAGTGGATAGTGGAGATAATGACCAATGTTGCGTTCTTCGTGGTTAAACTGACCACCACCTCCATCGGATGAAAGTATTCACCCATGCACTGATAGATACTCAGAATGCGCAAACAACTATCTGAGGATATGTTGCCTCAACGGTATCCTGACCTGCCCGACGATGATTAGGATAAACGGTTCAGATGGCACTTTCTGAAATGGAGACTTCTGATTGGACAAGAATACATCTAACGGACAGGAACGAATATGAAACATGCAAATGGTGGCCTCTGATTGGATAAGAATCTTCTTGAATTGTAAATATACCCAACGCGGCTCCCCCAGCGTGGGTATGATGTAACATTGGGGAAAATAAACTATATGAAAAAAACTTCTTGTTGTTGTTGTTCTCTCATGTGTCATCCTTGTTGTTGTTGTTGTTGTTCTCTCTCTGGTCTATATCATGGCGTTATGTTAGAGTGTTAAGGTGTAACGACGGGCGTTGACAGGCATCACCGCATTTCGAAGAATTAGTGACAATTCCATGGAATATCAGAGCTTCTGAGCTATTTCACCAGGGCGTTGAAGCATTAAGAATGGTGTTGGTGGGCGTTGCTACAAGATGACACCTCACACGGTCCATTTGGACCGCGGATGGTCCATCTCTATACCAAATAACATCCTTCACTGCTAAAAAAGGCCCACTTTCGCTACAACTTGTACTAATGACGTCACCAATGACGTCACAGATGCTATAAATTTCCCTGAAATCAGGGTCTATACTCCGAGAGCTACAACATGATACCCCACACGACGCATTCGCAACGCGGATGGTCCATCTCTACACCAAATACCTTCCTGCACTGCCCCAAAAGGCTCACTTTCGCTAATACTCCTACTGATGACGTCATCGATGACGTCACAGATGCTTCGGACATGCCTCAATTCGGAATGTACACCCCGAGAGCTACAAAATGACACCTCACACGACGCATTCGGACTAAGGATGGTGCATCTCTACACCAAACTCACCCTCACGCACCCACAAAATGTCCACTTTCGCTACTACTCGTACCGATGACGTCATCAATGACGTCACAGATGACGCGGACACCCATCAAATCGGAATGTACATCCCGAGAACTACAAGATGACACCTTCCAGGACGCATTCGAACCGTGAATAGCCCATCTCGACCCCAAATACCTTCATGTACTGCCCGAAAATGTCCACTTTCGCTACTACTCGTACCGATGACGTCACCGATGACGTCACAGATGACGCCAACATCCCTCGAATCGGAATGTACACCCCGAGAACTACAAGATGACACCTTCGAGGACGCATTCGAACCGTGAATAGCCCATCTCGACCCCAAATAACTTCCTTCGCTGCCCCAAAATGGCCACTTTACTTACTACAACCAACTGCGCATGCGCAGATTAACGCGACATGCATTCAAAAACACACCATTCTGACTCTACCCCACACAAGCTTCACTTTGACACCTCACACGACCCATTCGAACCGTGATTAGCTCATCTCTAACCCAAACACACCCCTACATAGCACCCAAAATGCCTGTTTTCTATACTACGGCCAGACTGCGCATGCGCAGACTATTGAACACGGACGAACCATTAGTGTAGTCAAGTGCTCCTCCACGAGAGCTTCAAAATAAGACCTCACTCGACCCCATTGGACCATGAGTGGCCCACCTAGACTCCAACATGTCCACCCCGTATGGGCCTATACACCCATAGCCATGCAGTATAGGCCTATGGGCCTACCCAGGCCTCGGTGACTTTTTTCAAAAATTTCACCGATTCGCTCCGCAACACTTCCTATCGTGTTCTAAATGACGAGACGAGTAAAACGAGACCCCACAACCCTACCGCAAATGTATAGAAGTGGGTTTCCCAGTAGGATAAACATTGAACCTATACCCCAGTATGGGTCTATATGGGGCTCGGTGACTTTTTTCAAAAATTTCACCGATTCGCACGGGGACACTTCCTATCATGTTCTAAATGACGAGACGAGTAAAACGAGACCCCACAACCCTACCGCAAATGTATAGAAGTACGTTTCCCAGGGGGACAAACATTGATCCTATACCCTCAGTATGGGACTATATGGGGTTCGGTGACTTTTTTCAAAAATTTCACCGATTCGCACGGGGACACTTCCTATCATGTTCTAAATGACGAGACGAGTAAAACGAGACCCCACAACCCTACCCCAAATGCATAGAAGTACGTTTCCCAGTAGGACAAACATCGGTCCTATACCCTCAGTATGGGACTATATGAGGCTATATCGTACTTTTTCAAAAATTTCACCGATTCGCACGGGGACACTTCCTATCATGTTCTAAATGACGAGACGAGTAAAACGAGACCCCACAACCCTACCGCAAATGCATAGAAGTACGTTTCCCAGGGGGACAAACATCGGTCCTATACCCTCAGTATGGGACTATATGGGGCTCGGTGACTTTTTTCAAAAATTTCACCGATTCGCACGGGGACACTTCCTATCATGTTCTAAATGACGAGACGAGTAAAACGAGACCCCACAACCCTACCGCAAATGTATAGAAGTACGTTTCCCAGGATGGTCCTATACCTCCCATACCCCATATAGGCATTTTCCCGTAATTTAGGATAAAGTCCGTATTCCGTATTTTTTCAGGAAAATTTTTACATACACCCACCCTGGAACTAGGGGAAGATAACTCTGTTGATAGACAAGCCCGTTAAGCCCGGCGACCTATATACCCCTCATACCCCATATAGGCATTTTCCCAGGTTTTTCGATAAAGTCCGTGTTCCGTATTTTTTTTCAGGAAAAATTTTACATGCACCCACCCAGCCATCAAATAACCCTTCACCTAGGCTTCACGTTGATACCTCACTCGACCCCATTCGACCATTAGGGGCTCCCCTAGATGCCAAAACGTCTATTTTCATACCCTTGGGCCACCGCGCATGCGCAGAATGACCCTAATTCAACCCCACACCCAGTCCATCAGATGCCCCTTCACGAATGCTTCACTTTGATACCTCACTCGACCCCATTGGACCATTAGGGGCTCCCCTAGCTCCAAAACGTCTATTTCCATACCCTTGGGTCACCGCGCATGCGCAGAAGGCCGATATTTCAACCCCACGCCCAGTCCATCAGATGCTTCTTCACGAATGCTTCACTTTGATACCTCATACGACTCCATTGGCCCATTAGGGACTCCCCTAGCTCCAAAACCGCTATTTCCATACCCTTGGACCACCGCGCATGCGCAGAATGACCCTAATTCAACCCCACACCCAGTCCATCAGATGCCCCTTCATGAATGCTTCACTTTGATACCTCACTCGATCCCATTGGACCATTAGGGGCTCCCCTAGCTCCACAAAGGCTATTTTCATGCCCTTGGGCCACCGCGCATGCGCAGAAGGCCGATATGTCAACCCCACACCCAGTCCATCAGATGCCCCTTCACGAATGCTTCACTTTGATACCTCACTCAACCCCATTGGACCATTAGGGCTCCCCTAGCTCCAACACGTCTATTTCCATACCCTTGGGTCACCGCGCATGCGCAGAATGCCGATATTTCAACCCCACGCCCAGTCCATCAGATGCCCCTTCACGAATGCTTCACTTTGATACCTTACTCGACCCCATTGGTCCATTAGGGGCTCCCCTAGCTCCAAAACGTCTATTTCCAAACCCTTCGGCCACCGCGCATGCGCAGAAGGCCGATAGTTCAACCCCACACCCAGCCCATTAGATGCCCCTTCACATAAGCTTCACTTTGATACCTCACTCGACCCCATCGGACCCTTAGGGGCTTCCCTAGCTCCAACACGGCTATTTTCATACCCTTCGACCACCGCGCATGCGCAGAAGGCCGATAGCTCAACCACACACCCAGCCCATTAGATGCCCCTTCACATAAGCTTCACTTTGATACCTCACTCGACCCAATCGGACCATTTTATCTAGGGACTACTTTTTCCCGAGACCGAATCACCGCCAAAACCACGGCCAAACCGCATCACCGCGCATGAATACATTTTTATTTATTTTTTTTTTTTTGCCGGAACTTTTTTTTTTTTTTCGTGGAGGTAAGGTCAGTCAGTGCACTGGGTGTGAAGTTGTCCACCATTTTGAAACACACCACCCCTAACATACAACTACAAGCCGCCATTTTGAAAATATGCAAATGAGGAGGTGAGACAAGTGCAATTGTCCACCATTTTGAAACCGACCACCCCTAACATACAAAAACAAGCCGCTATTTTGAAAACCCACACACCTCATTTGCATAAACTCATTTCCATAAACTCACGCATGCGCACACCCCCCAATACCCCCCCAAAACAGGTCGCTGTGACGTCAAAACAGGTTCTCGCGCATGCGCAGTGGGGGGTTATTAACTCCAAAGACTTGCTACCTACTACTGATGCATCATCGCCCGATCCACGACATCTCGGCAGGAGAAAATTTCAGCCCGCGACATTTCGGCAGTAAGTGAGCGGTACGACATTTCCACCCGCGACATTTCGGCAGTCGAAATTGTATGTATCATATCTTAAGAATGAGGATACCTAGGTAAACCAAACTTACATCACGTATATGCATGCGGTCATGGAACAGAAGCCTATCGAAAATCAGTGAAAGTGACCTATTTATTCGGGTCACCATGCAGGTCAAACTAATTCTAAGCTATAATTTGAATTTAAGATACTAAAATTAGAAAGAACAAACAAAATGTTTATATTCACGAGTGAGTGATTCATTATTTACAAATGTATACGTGTATATTCGTATACACGTATAGAGAAAAGCTTGCATACATGTGGATGAAATACTTAACATTCTCAAAAACAGTATTAAATTTAAAATATGACTGCCGAAATGTCGCGGGCCGAAATGTCGTACCCCGCACTTATTGTCGAATGTCGCGGGCCGAAATACTGCCTGTCGAATTGACGCGGGCCGAAATATCGCCTGCCAAAATAACCTGATACCATTTTACCTACCTGCAGTATTTAATGGCTCAGTTGCAAATTATTGAGAGTATACAAATCAGAGCCTCTCTGTTCACTGAACCGTGACTTCAGCTGATCAGCTACTGGGTGGTATCATTTCACTTTGCCCTATCTTTTAACCATGGAGACTATCTTGAACTAGTGATAACTGGCATAATTTTATACAAATGTACTATATTTTGCTAGTATTCAAACATAATGATACTTTCTTTGAATTCTGGTAAAATATAGTATTTATGTATAAAATTATGCTAGTTATCACCAGTGCAAAGTAGTCTCCAGGGTTAACAAAGACGGCAAAGTGATATTATACAACCCAGTAGCTGATCAGCTACTCCAAATTTTTCCTCCAAATATGTTGAAACATATTGTTTTCTCACCCAAGAAAATATATAAGGATGGGAGAATCATAAGAATTACAACCTTTGATATATTCTCCTTAATATTTCTCATTTCTTTTTAGAAATATAAGATTCCATCCTTGAATTTTCTTGGACGAGAAAAAAATATGTTTTGACCGATTTAAAGAAAATCAAACTTTTTTCCAATATTCAAGAGCAGCCAAAATGTTCATATATTTATATATTATTGTGTATAGTTATACTCCTTTGTCTTCTGATGTACTGTACTGTCTTAAAAATGCAAAATGTAATTTCTTAGGTAAGATTTTCTAAGAAAAATGCAAGAAAATATTTTTTACTGTGATATATATATTTAGCCGTCGTCCATAAAAGAATTACAACGTCAATAATCGTATGACAGCACCAATTCCAAATGTGTATGAAATAAAAATACCAAAAAAAAACACAAGATGGTTTCCTGCAAGAGAGAAGCATTTGACAGTTTCCAATGATATCAGCAAGACATGATGATGTTCTTTACATAAAATCCTAATCACTGACAATTATTCTTTATTCAAATGAATTTCAAAGTCTTTTTTCCAGAGTATGTACCTCAGTCACGCTTTGATTGTGGCTGTTCATTAGAACAGCATGGAGATATAAAACACACGATATTCGAACGGTCCGCGCTAAATTTTTCGATTGCCCGATGGTACCGTATAAAACAGTGTGATGTAAAAATGTGTACCGTAAGAGAAGACAGATTACCTGAGGAAGTGCCTTGTACCTCCGGAATAACCATATGAGGAAAATGACGAAAACGCTGAAGAAACAAAACAGACAGAGATGGAGATTTATGAAACGTCTTTTGACGTCATCGTGAGAAATACAAAGGAGGACAGATAATGTTACAATTTTTCGTAAAGGCCAAGGAGAGTAAAATGTCCGAATATTGACTTTCTAAAATCGTCGCGGTGAATCGTGCTGAAACTAATACATGCTGTTATTTTGCAATAAATTTCTTGTTAATATGATAAAAAAATTCTTGCAGGCCCGAAAATGTTTTTCTTTCCTGAAACCCCCAATCCGCATAGCTTGTTCGGTTTCGTAACGTAGGAGAAACAGTACCGACGGGAGTGTCAACGGACCATGATAAATTCATTTGTAACAAAATAATTAGAGTCAAAATGAAACGCCATATAGGAGCAATAACTATTAAAATTTGAAATTGTATCACTCATTTAAGATTTATTTTCTAGACCGATTGAAGGAAAAATTACGTTTAGAATTATGCTTCAATAATCAGTTTGAACAATGGCACATTGCAATCATAAATGTTCTTAGCTTTGCAGGCGAAGCCGATATATGACATCACTGCGGGTGTATATAGGCCTACACCCGTAGTGATGTCATATATCGGCTTCGCCTGCAAAGCTAAAATGTTCTGAACCCTAACCCCCCCTCAAACTGAAAGACTTAAAAGCGATTTCTACCGAAAATCTGCTTAATCAAACTTTCCCACCCCTTGTCAATCTTTTGACGATTTCTCCCAAATGGCTTGGAATATAGTCTTTTAAAAATCCACCCATGTCTCCAGTTAGTCACGAGAAAAATATTGGAAAAAATAGTCAATGCGACTGTCAATTCGGCTTAACCCAGTTAAGAAAAAGAACCCCAAATGTCAAACAGTATAACCGGAGTGATATTAACTCAATATAAACCAAATTCATCTGAGAAATAAGGAATATGAAATGAAATGAAATAGTAACAACGAAAATGATTTGGTTTATATTTTCACCTGTAGATACTACATGGAGAAAATAGTGGTCCAGTACTACTGTTTGACACCTGCAGACCAGTTTGACGATACGTTTGGGGTTAGTCCCATTGACTAAAATTACATACAAAATAAATGTAAATATGATATTATTATCTTTCATTTTCTTTTTTCAACACCTTCCTCGTGTCTAGATTGAAAAAGTGGTTCAATTTTCATTACCTAACCCAAGGAAGAACTCGCAAATAGACGGCAAGGGGTGGAAAAAATTGATTAATCAGATTTTCTGGTATAGATCCTCTTTAAAGGAGAAGAAAACATATGATTAATGTATACACCGAACGAAAGATCTATCCCCCCGTATCCAAAAATGTAAGCAAATATTTTTTGCGATTTTTTACCGCCGATCTATTCATATCAAAACATCAAAACTGGACAGATTCATAAGTGCCGTAATTACAAGGGCTTGCGTCTATTTTAACCAATCAGAAATGTCGAAAACATATTGTGCGCATCGCTGCGTGACGTCAGCCGGGCTCATCACTTTCGCCCTGTACGTTAAAGTATGATAAGCTCTCCGGACTGCAGGTCTATATTTTGTATACTGATATAATTTGATAGTGGTAGCAGGGGCGTCGCTAGGGGGGGGTCGTCAGGTGCGAACGACCCCCCTTTGACGCGCCAAAAAAAAACGAAAAATCCGAGAAAACGAAAAAAAAAAAAAAAAGCAAAAGGGAAAAGAAAGAAATAAAAAATGTTATAAGTCCGTCTCCAGAAACGTAACTTCAATGCTCCGTTCCAGTAGTTACAGTTACAGATATATAGAGTGCCAGGACGTGTAGTGGTGTGTTATAGGCCTCTTTTGTTTGTGTCAAACCAGAAAGTCAAATGGAGTCCGGCATATTCTTCAATATAGATGCGGGTTTATGCGAAACAAATGTAGAAATAGAACTTACATTGTGCTCACATTTGTTTCCGGAGAAACGCGTAAAACGCATCTCCGGCAACCGGAGACCCCGGAGCTTCCGGGGCCTAGGCGGCCCCTGGACCCTCGTCTGTCAGGCTGTGAGGATCGCTTATTTTAGCTTTGTGCAAATGAATCGCTATCATATTGGTTCTAATGTTCCATGATGTAAAGGTCATCGTTTTAATGTGTTTTTTTTATGTGTTAAATATAACTAGAAAGTCAAATGGATCAGGCATCGATGAGTGTTTATAAATACGAAACATACTTGAAAATAGAACCATAAATCTGCATACATTATGTTCGAATTTATTTCTGGGAAAACGCTTGGAACGCATCTCTGGAAATCTGGAACTTCGGAGCGCCCGAGGCCTAAGCGGCCCGTGGATCCTCGCCTGTTGGGCTGTGAGGATTTCCTTGTTTTATCTTTTTATCTTTGTGTGAATGAATCGTATCGGTAGGTATTGGTTTCCCTTCCAAGAACTAAAAGTCATCGTTTTGTATAACTAAAAAGTCAAATGGATGCAGGCATGAGGTGCTATGTTTTCAATCTCGATGCATGCTTATAATTGCGAAAAAAAATCGTGAAAATAGAATCATAAATGTGCATGCAGTATGATCAGGGTCAGGGTCAGAACGCATCTCCGGCAATCTAGGACCTCGGAGCTTCCGGGGCCTAGGCGGCCCCTGGACCCCCGCCTGTTGGGCTGTGATAGTGGGCTCCCACTTTCAATGACGTTCCGACGCCACTGGGTTCAGCCTACGAGGTATATCGACCCAAAGCATTATTATTGTGTTTTCAAGATGACAAGAGAATAAAATATAAAACTGATATTTGACAAATGATGTGTTAGTTTAATTGTTGAAAATCGCTCAGAATGCATCTCAGGCCATCTAAGGTCCCAGAGCTGTATAATATAACCCTAAATCTGTATACATTATGTTCAGATTTAATTCCGGGAAAACGCTTAGAACGCATCTCCGGCGATCTAGGACCCCGGAGCTTCCGGGGCCTAGGCGGCCCCTGGACCCTCGCTTAAAGTGCTATGACAGTCGACCCCCCCTTGAAAAATCCTAGCGACGCCCATGGGTAGTGTGCCAATATTCCGCAAATACAAGTGAATGGTGCCGAAGTGTGTGGCGTTTGGCTGTTCTAACAGAACTGGGAATCCAAACCTTCCAAAGACCGTGACATTTCATCAGATGTACTGAAACAGTTGGTGCATAACGTCGGTCGGCAGGATTTTACTCCAAATGCATCAGAGAAGAACTTTTGCACAGTGAGGCTGATGCAATAAATTGGAGTGAGTTTATTAATCTTTCAACACTATTTCAGTCATACCACGACGTTCGGTTCCTATTCCTGTCAAATTGTAATCATTCCAATATAAGAAAGGCTTGGTTTGTAATATATCTCCATGCAATGTCATTATATTTTCGCTAGAGAGCGGCGAGGCCCGAGTGACGTCACATGCTTAGACGATCCGAGCCAAAATGGCGGTATGCTCGAGAGACAAAGGTGCGCAGGTTGAATACTGATTTAATCGAGTAGAAAAAATCGCAAAAAATATTTGCTTACATTTTTGGATACGGGGGAGATAGATCTTTCATTCAGTGTATATATTAGTCATATGTTTTCTTCTCCTTTAAGTGTAACCTAGTTTTCCAAGTGTGATACTCACCATGCAATGAATGAGATGATAGCTGTGATTCGCTTTACCCAAACGACGGCATTCTGTGTAAACAACAGAAAGGATTTATACTCCGATAATAATTTGAAAATACGGTATCCGTACTAAATAAACGAATAGTTGCTACACAAATAGAATATGTTTTCAGTTCAATAAATCGATAAAATAGTCAGTTCAGTGTTTAACGTCGCTTTTAACACTATTTCACGACGATTGATTCCTATCCCTTTTCACACCCGGGTACCCCACGGGTGCCCCAGTTAGTCGCCTCTTACGACAAACTCTCTGAGGGGCTGAGGCCTATTCTTACCATGATCCACAACGACACCCCGGGTCAATCCCCGTGAGCCCCACGGGGCGATTTGTTTTTTTTTCTGTGAAGTATAGGCTACCATTTGCAATTGTCCGGTAGTCAGTCAGTCAGTCAGTCAGTCCATCCGAATCCTTTCGTCGGCAAAATAAGGAGAAACCGTTGACAATAGAACCTTGATTTTTGACATGAAGGTGCATTAGGAGACTGTTACCAGCAAGTTCTGAGCTGACCTACTTTTGATGAAATTTTCTGGTGATTTTTGATGAATATCACTGGTGATTCTCAATATAGGCAGGATTTCAACTTGGGGGTGGGGGATTTCCAAGAGTTCAGTTCGCGTCCGAGTCCTGATGCCTACCGTATTTCGTAGGCCCTGTGACGTTAGTCACACTGTCATGTTTTTCATTTGTTTAAAAAAAACAAAAAACAAAAAACAAAAAATTATGGAAGACGGCAGGCAAATGTATTTTGTCGGACGTTTCTCATTCATCATATTTAGCAAGTACGTTGAACTGTTGAAATGCTACTCACATATGTGGGTGTTAGAATTCACACAAACAAAGGGAGGGGGAACAAGGAGGAGTGAAGAAGAGCTGTTTATCTATTGGAAGTTTTCACTTAAAGTCGTTCTACATGGGCAAGTTTTCCTTGACAATTTTTCCACGACAAGGAAAAAGTGCTCGTGTAGAAAGGAAAAAAGCAAAAAAAAATTCCTCGTCAATTCCTACTTGTCCAAAAGCTGGTCGTGCTAGCTTTTCTTGACAAGTGAACAAGAAAACTTCGCCGTGTAGATAGCCAACGAGAAAAATTGTCATTGTTTGATGCGTGCGCATCTTCCATGACGATCATCACTAGCTAAATAATATATAGCCCTCACGAGTATGAGGGCTATAGGTCGGCCCCAGTCACCTCCAGCGAGGGTTTTAGATAATTTTATTACGAATCACCCACCTCTGAAACTGCCGTACATCTAATCTCTATCCCCTCCTGCGCACTATTTTAAAATCTTGCGCACTATTGTGAAATAGTAACGAATATATCGCCGTCTGAATTTTCCAGCGGAAAACTTCAACTCTCTACGCGCCATGTTGTTGGTGACGTCACGGTATTATGTGTGCTGGCCGTTTGCAATTGAACATGGCGCGTATAAAGTGGAAGTTGTCGACTGGAAAATTCAGACGGCGATATATTCGTTACTATTTCACAATAGTGCACAAGATTTTAAAATAGTGCGCAGGAGGGGATAGAGATTAGATGCACGGCAGTTTCAGAGGTGGGTGATTCGTAATAAAATTATCTAAAACCCTCGCTGGAGGTGACTGGGGCCGACCTATAGCCCTCATACTCGTGAGGGCTATATATTATTTAGCTAGATCATCACCTGTCACTTTCTTGTAGTTCCTCGATTTACTCACTAGGTGGACTTCCATCGCTCATGGCAACGCTGGGCCTACGACGAGGACAACTTAGTTGCTTATCTACACGGACACGTCACTTATCCAGACTTCGCGAGGGAAAAATTGTCAAGGAAAACTTGATCGTGTAGAACGGGCTACATTTTTTAGAGAGAAAGAAATTCTCTGCCGCATGAACATTTCGTGCAGAAATTCCTCTAATCACAGACAAGCTACCGGTCAGTTGTTGTTATGCTATGTTTAAGACATATTTGCTTTTAAGGAGGTTCCAGACAAATTCAATTTTATGTCTACTGCGTATGTTTCTGCGCATCTACCAAAATTGAGAGATTTTAGTCAAAAAGAATAACAAGAGCCCAAGGGGCTTCAATATACGCCCGTATATCTGGAATTACATCGGTCCAAATTTCAAGGTTGCTTAATAGCCTGGATACCAATTGATAACTAGCAATCCAGAGAAAGGTCTACAATTTTGTGCTTCTGAGAATGTAACAAATATCACATCTTCTATTGAATGATAAACTAAAATGAGCTCAACTCTTGTTAACTAGTTGACCTTGAAGCAAGAGCCGAGAGTTCACATATCCCACACTGAAATCGACAATAGTCAATCACAAGAAAATAGTAGTTTTCCTGCAAATGGAAAATCAGTCGAGATAATTTTTCATGAAAGAGAAGAAAGTGATGAAGTAAACCTTTGTTCTTGAGTTAATAAACAGGTATGAAATTCATAAAGTAGTAAATTTATGGTTTTTATTTCACAACAGTTTAATTAAATGCAGCTGTTTCAAACATGGGCGACAACTCCACAGGATAACTGCCATATACATGTAGGGGCGAGAACTCTGAATATTCCAACCTAACACATATAGTCAGCTAAAACTGATTCAGTTTTGGGAAGACTGTGACCTTGACCTTTGACAAATTGATCTCAAAATGTATGGCCCCTCTTTGCCATGCGAGTAAGGTATACTCAAAGTTTGGTAACAATTCATACCTTGAAACTAGACATATCGCATGGACAACAAATGTTAATGGATGAATAGACAGATCCCAACATCGCATTACACGACTTCGTCTTTGACAGGCATATGAAAATATGACTTTTAATGATTTCTTGATTTTGGGGTCACAGTGACCTTGACCTTGGACCCACCTTTTGATATGCAACACATCATGTCCCTCTAATGTATCAACTGGCAGAAGAAAAAAAAGTTATTTTGAATGATTTCCTGATTTTGGAATCACAGTGACCTTGACCTTTGACCTTGACATCGTCTTCGTCAATGTATCAGAGGACACCAAAAAACATGATTTTTATGAATTTCATGATTTTTGGGGTCAGTGACCTGATGCTCGGCCTTGACCTACATTTTGGTACATGACACATCATGTCCCCCTAATGTATCTACTGACACAATTTTTTTTTTAAGATTTCTTGATTCCGGAGTCATAGTGACCTTGACTATTGACCTTGACCTAAATTTTGGTACATGACAAACCGTCTCCCCGTAATTTCTCAATGGACACAAAAATCATGATTTTTAACAATTTCACGATTTTGGGGTCAGTGACCTTGACCTTTGACCTTGACCTAATTTTTGGTATGCGACACTTCATTTCCCCTATTGAATCCATTCACAAATTTTTGTTGTTGTTGATGATTTCCTGATTTTTAGGTCACACTGACCTTTGACCTTGGTTCTGGGGTCACAGTGGCCTTGACTATTGACCTGGATCTAAATTTTGGTAGATGACAAAACGACTCCCCGTAATTTCTCAATGGACTCAAAAAATCATGATTTTTAACAATTTCACGATTTTGGGGTCACAGTGACCTTGACCTTTGACCTTGACCTACATTTTGATTTGTGACACATCGTGTCCCCCTAATGTATCTACTGATATAAAGAAATGTTATTTTTAATAATTTTCTGATTTTGGGGACACAGTGACCATTGACCTTCGACCTTGACCCATATTTTGGTATGCGACACTTCATTTCCCCCTATTGGATCCACTCACAAAAAATTTGAAATTTTTAATGATTTCCTGATTTTTCCGTCACACTGACCTTTGACCTCTGACCTCGACCTACATTTGGTATGCAACATATTGTTCCCCCCTAGGGAATCCACTCACCAAAAATTAGAACTGTAGATAGAAAACTGTCAACGATCAATGATTTCCTGATTTTAGGCAACAATGACCTTTGACCTCTGATCGCGACCTCAATTATGGTACGCGACACATCGTCTTCAACTAGCGTATCCACTCACAAAAAATTGCAACTGTGGATAGAAAACATTCACAGATATAGACCGGACACGAACACTTCAGTTATTTCCTGTTTTTTAGGCCAGTGACCTTTGACCTCTGACCTTGACCTTCATTTTGGTACGCGACACATCGTCTCCCCATAGGGTATCCACTCACCAAAAATTAGAACTGTAGATAGAAAACTGTCCCACATATAGACCGGACACGACGGACGGACGGACGGACGGACGGACACACGGACGGAAACCGCCATCACATAATACGTCCGCGTTTTGGCGGGCGTATAAAAACGAGAAATATTAGTTTGGAAGAGAAAAGTTTTGAAAGGATTTTTGAATTGGATAATGTGTTCTTCAAATTTCGAGGCAATTCAGACAGCATGGAAGGAACGTTGGGTTATTTTGTCTCCTTGATCAGTTGTGTGCGAGATCTTTGGCGTTGCGTTTCGCAACATGTGTGTGCTTCTGATAAACTTGGGGCTAGCTGTCGCATGAACATGGTGTAATACAAGATGTGCATGATGTTCGCATGAACCGTCGCACAATCGAAGCCAGAATGGGGTACAATGTATTGCAGCGCACGACTTTCATTGGATAAAATAATACTGGTCAATACGTAGGACTTGACGCAAGGAACTTAAGGATTGCCGACTTGATTGAAAATTCTTGACAATTTCTCCCTCTGGCTTGGTAATTGCATTCTCGTGGCATCAGATTGGATACATACTTCTGTCAGATAAGGTCTGGTACACACGGGTCAGTTTTCATTGACAAGTGAGACCAAATTTGTGGAAGAATTGGTGAGCACGGTCATTCTACTAGTTCGAAAAAACGCCTGGAAAACATCTTGAGGAAAATGCCATTTCAACTTCTTAGCAAATATGCGTTCCTACTATGAAGATATGGGCATTTTCATGGTAGACCTTGTCGACAAATAAGAAAACTGACATTTTATTTTCAGATTGTCTTGAACCCCCTTAAACCTCTCGGTAGATAGTGCGCCTTCATCTACGTTTTAACAGTTAGGACATTCAGTAGTAAACCGTCGTCCAAAGAATTCCAAGAGTTCAGTTCGCGTCGGAGTTCCAATGCCTACATGTGACGTTATCACACTGCCATGTAAGACACCAAAAATTCATTCTCCTATTGTCAGAGTTGTAACATCCCAAACTGTCAGTGTGACACCCTCTGTTTGCACTGAGCTGAAGAAAAAGCGGTGCGCATGCGCTTTCGGTCTTGATCGACACAGCATGTATCTGCATACGAGAGAGATTGGAAATGCATCACGCACATTTTATAAAAGAATGTACCAGTCAGATGTTAAATGATTACACAAGAACCCACGTTACAACATCTTGATAAGCTGTGACATCTTGGATTCACTCAGCTCCTTTTAGTAACGGACGCTGCTGATTGGTCAAGAACAACGCGCACAAAACTTTTTACCACAGTGCACTCAGAGGGTTTATTCGACAGTAGGAGGTATTCAATCTGATGCCATGATAATGCAAGTACCAAACCAGTATGAAATAAAAGGAGAAACTGTCAACAATGTTCAATGATGTCGGCAATCCTTAAGCTCCTATCGCCAGTTGACCAATATTATTTTATCTAATGAAATTCGTGTGCCGCAGTACATTATACCCCAGTCTCGTTTCGATTGCGCGAGTGTTCAGGTCAGGCGAACATCATGAACATCTTGTATTACACCCTGTTCATGCGGCAGCTAGCCCCGGGTTTGGCGGAAGCAAACACATGTCGCGAAACGCAACGCTATAAAGATCTCGCACACAAATATCGTATTTTGCTTTCAGTGTGTGATATTTTTGACGAAACTTTTGAGTGAAGGCACTTGGTGATATAACCTTTTAAAACCAGTTTCTTCAAAGACATTCTGTGGTGTTGCTTTGGGTCGTGACATTTTCTCATGATCCAGATGCAGAGGTAGCTGACAATGAATACGCCACGTCGGAGAAGCCTTGCTCATTCATTTTGACACCCTCACTAAATCCCCCTGGTGTTAGAATTGCGCAATTCTTAAATACGATATAAGTTATTGTAAAGCTACACGCTGAACAACAGGCGTGATAGAACAAAGTAAAGTATATAAATTAAACGCAATATACAACGGTGAATGAAGGCTTAGGACAATTAAGAACAAAATTAAAGAAATTTTAACAGTGTTCATTATGTTCATATGCATGCCCAAATACAAAAAGAGTGACATTAAATAGGCCAAGATATTTAAGATTAGCTATGTTTTATGCTGATTACTACGGAGATCCGCTTCAAACTTCGGGTAAAGCCGGTTGGTCCCCTGCTGTAATCTGTTGCGACCCAACCTCCTCACAGCGCATGACCCGTTTCACAGGCTCACTCCACTATGACCCTGCCACCAGTAGCGGAAGATGACCTTTATAGGGACGTATAGAGAAAAACCGACGCCCACACGGTTTACTTTTGAATCCGACCCAACAATTCCTTCAGTTTTTGCACATTAACGAACTACGGTACTTTTCATATGCTCTGCCTATATAAACGGGGGAAATAATCTCTAGATAATTCTTTTTAAGGCTAGGTCAACAAAGTTATATTGCAGGATAGAAAAGTAATCCGAATGTTCGACAAACATCGCTTTTACTATATATGATGTCACTTCCGGCGATGTGCTGCTCGGGCGGAAATCGTGTCCGAAAATTCGACTGGTGGCAGGGGTATTATCATAGCCCAGTCAGATGGTTGGTCTTGACCTTCATCAGAAATCGATTTCGCTGAAAGTAATTGGAATTTCCTAGAAAAGTTCTGTGCGCATGCAACATTTTGAAAAAAAAAAAAAAAAAAAAAAAAAACAATTCCCAGAGATCGAAGTTGTGTGCATATGCATCTATGTGTTTATATATGTGAGTAAAATGATTCAGTGTGCAATTCATCAGAGGAAGGCAATACAACCGATATATGAACTCAACTGTTTTATGTGAAATGGACAAAATTCATTGTTTTTTCCCCAAGCTGACTGGTACTAAAGAAGTTAGTAGTAGCTGATTTTTTCTTTATAGAAATGTGATATTGCTATATCAGCAACAGCGAGTAGAATATAAATTTCAAGATAAATTCCACAAAAAAATATATGTCAGTGTCAGTGGGCCTGCACAACAATAACGGTTGAGCGTATTTCGATATTGATGAGGCTAATAGATTCGTAATGTAGGAAAGTCGAGATGAGGGGATAGGTTTCATCTATATCTATCTTCGTATGGCGGAAGCGATAGGGCGAGGGAGAGGGTGTATTTTGTTAAATTCACCACCCTGTCATTCTGATACTGGACGGTGTCTAATGAAAGTTGAGTCATTTATTCGCGCTGAATAGAATGTGTAATCCAGTGACCGGGGGCAATTGTCAGGTCAGGCTGAACCTTATGGTTCAGCAGTCTAAAATAGGATTTAATAAGCGTAACATTCTAGGTATTAACTTTCCCAAAAAATTATTCTGAAAGTACACAACAACGTGTATAGAACGTATACAAAAAAGTTTAATAAAACATACATGCGACTGTGTTATGTGGTACCAGAACCTATATCAGTCCCATAATTAGGAGCTTATATATTCAGTCTTAATTTTTTTTCTTAACATCAGTCAAGTTACAAATAAAACAAATAATAGAGAGAAGGCTGAACAAATGTCATATCGCTATATCAGCGACAACGGGTAGAATTTCAAGATAAATTAAAAAAAGAGAGAGAAAAAAAAGAGTAAATAAATAAAACCCAACAACAACAATATAATAGTGTTTGAATACACCGTTTACGAATCAGATCAGTGTGTTATACAAAGTCCCAATGGGCCTGTACAATAAAGGTCGAGCGTATTTTGATATTGATGAGGCTAATAGATTCGTAATATAGGGAAGTCGAGATGAAAGGATACGTTTCATCTATCTATCTTCGTATGGCGGAAGCGATAGGGTGGAACAGAGGGTGCATTTTGTCATTCTGATACTGAACTGTGTCTAATGAAAGTTGAGGCATTCATTCGTGCTGAATAGAATGTATAATCCAGTGGCCGGGGGCAATTGCCAGGTCAGAGGTCATTGTAATGAGATAACACGTTAGGGGAATAACCTTCTGATTCAGCAGTCTAAAATAGGATGTAATGAACATATACTGTATGGAGCAAGCGTAATATTCTAGGCATTAACTTTTCCGAACAAATTATTCTGAAAGTACACAACAACCGGTATCGGACGTATACAAAAAGTTTAATAAAACATACATGCGACTACGTTATGTGATCCTAGAACCTATATATCAGGTCAATAATTAAGAGCTTATATTCAGTCTTTAATTTTTGCATGTTGAATATATGTTATTTTTTTCTGTACACCAGTCGGAGCCTATAATTAATGAACACATTGTTCAGTTTTAACATTCAAGAAATGCACGATATGATTTCTTACATGGGCTCCTTGGATATAATATGCGCTAAACCTTGTGTCAATGTATCCGCATAAATACCGGGATGTAATATATATATTTACATATATAATGAGGTACATAGCTTATTGCGACATTGTTTTTGAAATGTACTTACACACTTGTCGGGTTCATCCGGGAAATGCAGGCATAGCGGTTCATCAGAGGAATTACCCTTCGCCACCGACATCGGGGTGGTGTCCATATTGTTAAAAAGTGTTCATGGCAACAGGCAATGGGAACAGACATGCAGAAAATACATTTCGTACATGTGCGACACACAAGGAACTAAAGAAGACACCGTGACAGAGAAACAATCACGTGTGTTGTGCTCTCTGCTTCTTCAAGCGAAGACTTCTATCAAGTAAAGACGGGGTTCTGGACGGGTGATTTCGACGACGGAGTGTAACGAGATTATTTTGATATATATAGGCTATATATATGATCACCATGATCAACTGCCGCCATCTTCCATTATGAAAACCTTCAAGATTCAATGAAGTGAGATAACCAGCAAGACGTATATCGTCTACTGAAAAGAAAGTGAAGGGGGTGTGAGTTTTTTTCTAGACCGATGTGAGATATGTTCATTATCTTAAGTAGGCCTATCTAAAAAGTAACTTTAGACTTTGTGCTAGAATATTAAAGCCGATATGGTTGACAAAAAAAAAAAAAAAAAAAAATCCCCCTCACAGGCCAATATTTTGAATGCATATCTGAAAACACCACAAGAACCAAACACGAAACCAAACCAAATGTGATGATATTTATCTCAGGCGCGCTTTTCTTGTGCCTGTTCATGTGGACATCTTGCATGACATATAACATATGCCACTGTGAGACAGGAGTGAATCGCCATAGCTGGTGACGCTTGTTGAATAAAATAAATTCTTTTCTCTATACCATTCTCTGTCACGCCATAACATGGAGAATGAATAGATTACAACCTTTGCCCCACTCATCAAGAACAATATTTTAAAGATATCTCTCATAAAATTCCTTGATTGTGATGCGATTATAGCGTAGCATGGCTTGTACTTCTTTGAGGTATTGTATGTCCCCCAAAAGAGTGCGCAACCCATAATCATACTTGTGTACATTTGTGTGTACTTTCTGAAAAAGTTGCTTAAAAAGTACACAAAATTCTGTATTGAATGTATCAGACGTATAAAAACGTATGCTCGGGGCATGATAATTTTGTACACATTGGGTCCAGGGTGTTGAAAGGATTAGGGTCCTATACTCGTGTGGTTTCCGGGTGTGAAAAGGGAAAGGAACCAAACGTCGTGATATGACTGAAATAGTGTTGAAAGCGACGTTAAATCATATTCACTCACTCATTGCCTGCACACATTTCTTGACACAACTAGTAGCCAGATGCTGAAAATAGACGTTTCGTGGTCCCTCTCTGGTAACATTTTTTTTTCATGTTTTGGTGAGTTTGCGCATATACTGGGCGTTCAAATTTCAAATATGCCTGTGACCAACTGAAACTATTTTATTCCATTGGCGACAGATTGAGCATCCACCCCTATTAAAGAATTTTCTGCGTATCTAATAAAACGACCGAAGATGATTCTAATTTAACAGAATATACTCCAACATTTGGCACAGATATAGGATTTTAGTTTGTGTATAACACTGATATACACTTGACCTTGTGAGGTAACAGTTTTAAAGAGGAATGAAATTTGATTCTTTTTACCTTAACTTTTTTTTTTAAGTAACGCGATCTTTCCTTATTTTAATTGAATATCAGTAAATATATTCCACATAAAGTAATATCACTATGCTCCAAATCGTAGCTTATCATCACATGAACGAAAAGCACAAGACCAATAATTACATTCTAAGCACTTGGTAGAGTAAAACACAGCCGAAATGATCCTACTCCATTCTACAAGCATTTCAGAAAATTAATAAAACCGGTCATATCTGGACGAAAATATTAAGAATAGCTACCATATTTGGCACAGATACGTCATTTATGTTCATATATAATGTTGATATGTATTTTATCCTGTAGGTGATAAATTTTGACCGACCGCCGGTACGTTGCTCGTCTCCGTGAACTAAACGTCAATCAATAACAAATTGCGTGTCTTCATTGGCTTATCAGGGATCTCGCAGAATATCGGCAAAACTGACGCACGAATATTTCACAGCGTCACATCTAGATGGTATTTCCCTGCTTTACCATGTTGGTTTACCTTGACTGGGATAAATTATGGTTTTTACCTCATCCGCCTTCATACAAATATTTCAGAAAAATGAACAAACTAGACATAGATGGCTCTAATTCTAAAGAGTACCTCTCATACATGACAAATGTTCATTTCATGTCTGTGTATGGAGATGCTTGTTGAACGAAACAATTCTTTTTCCTGAACCATTCTCTGGAGAAAAATTGAGCGGGAGTGAATGATCTACAGCCTTCAAATTGTTCATGGTTAAAGTCTCGAAAAGGACCAAAAATTATTCCTAATTCTGAGTTATTGCATATTTTTATCTCTATTTACTGTGATCTTTGATTATTCTGGTAAGATATACCCTATTGGACCGTATCAGTATACGTATAATAAGGTAGCATATATCCTGAAAAATAAATGTGTGTTGCAACCAAACCAAT
The DNA here is from genome assembly GCA_036873755.1 of Hanleya hanleyi. Classification (NCBI taxonomy): domain Eukaryota; kingdom Metazoa; phylum Mollusca; class Polyplacophora; order Lepidopleurida; family Hanleyidae; genus Hanleya; species Hanleya hanleyi. The sequence continues at coordinate 22,664 of JAVTVY010023030.1, forward strand.
GTTCTGTAAGAATCGCGCCTGGGTGATGTATATTGATGGGTTTTCCGCATGGAATATCATTTTGACGTCTTGAATTTTTCATAACCGTCAAACATCTAACCATATGATCCATATGATCCATTTGCTTATTAATGCTGGCTATTGAAGAAAACGGCATATAATTTACTACTGGAACGCAATATGTCTATCCTAACCCTATCTGTCCAGGGGGAGGAGGGCACTATTTGTTGGTTTTTGCTCCTATCTCCGGAACAAAAAAATAATTGAGAGCTGAGACCCCGTGACTTTGTAGAGTATCATATTGGAGTTATTTTAGGCCTATTTGACTGACCCCCCCCCCCCTCCCCCTCCCTCCCCGTTCAAACGATCTTGGGTACATCCACATGTAAGGCACTAAAAAACGATATTTTTGTCCAATTTCTTCAAAAGTTTGACTTTTCTATGTGGAAAAATGGGTAAAACTTATTTTATTTCATATCAAATTATTATTTACTAATTTATTCTGCAGTTTTTGCGTAGAAAATATATAAATAAAAAAAACAAAAAAAAATCTGACAGGAAAATCGTCCAAAAATGTTTTTTTTAAATGACGTCACTGTGACGTCATCATGGCGGTACTCTTGGATTTTTTACGTCTTCAAGTAAGTCCTCTAGCCTTAGGGATAGCGAAAATATTTAGCCCCCCCCCCCCAGGCTGTGGTACACCCTAAATCACCCAGGCCAAATAGTGTTAACGAGATAGGCGCACCATTTCCTCCAATTCCACTGAATTCCAATAAATGGTCGTGGACCCTCGTTATTAGAAAATGATCAGTGATCTGCGTCGGGGTTTCCGAATCCATTGCTATGATGTATCCAGCATTCCGTAGAGGCAGGCCCAAAATCGATATCTTTCGAAGAAAGATTGTCGACAAACTTTGAAAGAAATTAATATGATAATTACATTCAGATGTCTATCGGTAAGATTTTAATGAGATGGAAAATCAGATGGATCTTCAGACTGATATGTGTATTTCTACATGTTGTCTAGACTGGATCCAGTCCCTGTTTCATAATGTATTTTAAACGGGAAACAAGAGGAAGTAATTTTTTTTTTTCTTCTTTTTTTTTCATTTCATTCTATTTATTTATTTATCAAACGTATATATTTATTAAAGATCATTTTATTATTATTAAATAGTACATATGAAATAGAGACTCATCCAGTCTACATGTTGACCGGAGCTTTGCTGTTGGGTCTAGACTAAGTTTATGTGTTCCCGGTTGGCGTCCCGGGCAGACGGGTTGGCTCTCTATCTAAATTAGTGAAATATGTAAGAGGTGGGAAAACTTGACGACCTCTGGTGACTGAAAAACACATGAATGATCCCACAGCAGGCCTGCAAGTGGCTCACAGTGAAAATATAATATAAAATATAGGAGGAGATTTGCAAAAATATAGGAGAAATATAGGAATTTTCTGAATAAAATATAGGAAAATATAGGAAATAAAGGAGTGCAAGACAGGTCTGTACTACATTGTATGTTCCAAACTTGGTAGTTTTCTGGTGTTTAATCAAATTACTTTCACTGAATGCGGTCATAGTGGTGATCTTTTCAGGTGACCTGTTCTGTTGTTTGATTCAGCAAAGATATTTAAATATCTCTATATTTGCCGAGCGAATCGAGGCGAAAAAAAAATATAGGAGGTTTTGAGTAAAATATAGGAAAAACTAAAAAATATAGGAAATATAGGAGGCATATTAAAGGCCTGCCACAGGAAAGCCTCCACAGCACCTCACATTCAGACTAGAATACGGAGGATTCTAGGGATGTATCCTTGGTATCTCAGCCGCGCTTTTATTGCAGATGTTCATGTGGTAACTATGAAGTAATCGCACGACCCCTAGCACCGGTTTAAGCGGCATTAGATACGCTAGCCCGCTAGCTGTGATGACAGATCAACTCATATAAGTAATTCATCTGAACACCTGGTCTAACACCATTATTGAAGCTCTTCATTTTGTGAGAGGAAATGTCACGCAGTGGGCTAGAGTGTTAGTCCTGTATGACCGAGTAGCTGGTTTCGTAGGCGGCGAGAGTTTAGGTCACATCAAACCAATGTGTATTTTCTACACGCTGTCGTCATGCTTATTTGTTTTCATCACATTTTTGATGCTTCTTTTGGCAAATAAAAACTCACCGTGTACATGGCTGGATACCACTAAAGGAGATAGAAAGGTAAAGTTTTCAACGAGATCCCGATAGCAAGTATGGTTGTTGGCGCCATTGTTCTTGGACCAGTGACTTTAACTAGGACGTAGTCTAGAGTTTTTATCAGCGAAAAATAATCTGAAACGTTCGGTTGTCCAAATACATTCTTCTTACTGAACAGATATTCGACAGAGACGCGTCAATCTCCAGCAAGGGAACGGAACGATGCTTAGTTATAATAACAAACTACCCGGTCTATATTTGGGACAGTTTTCTATCTATAGTTGCAATTTTTGGTGAGTGAATACCCACGGGGAGACGATGTGTCGGTTACCAAAATGGAGGTCGATGTCAGAGGTCAAAGGTCACTGGGCCTAAAAAACAGGAAATCACAGAACTGTTCGTGTCCGGACTATCTCTGTAACCACAGTCTATCCACAGTTGCACTTTTTTGTGAGTGGATACACCAGGTGGAAATGATGTGTCGCGTACCGAAATTGAGGTCGAGGTCAGAGGTTAAGGGTCACTGTGGCTTAAGAATAATGAAATCATTGATCATTGACAGTTTTCTAACCACAGTTCCGAATTTTGATGAGTAGATACTCTGGGAGGGGAAGGGGGAGGGGGCGATGTGTCGCACACCAAGTGTAGGTCGAGCTCAGAGGTCAACAATCAGTGTGGCCTCAAAATCAGAAAATTATTGAAAATTGCTCATTTAATTAATTGAATTAATTAACTAGCAATCTAATTCAATTTGATTGCAAATCGAGAGTGAAGTCAGTAGGGGGAAAAGATGTCGCATACCAAAAAATAGGTCATGGTCAAAGGTTACTGTGATCTCAAAATCAGGAAAATCATTAAAATAACTATTATTTGTGTCAGTAGATACATTAGGGGGACATGTGTCACGTACCAAATGTAGGTCAAGGTCAAAGGTCAAGTTCGCTGTGACCCCAAAATAATGAAATTGTTAAAAATCATGATTTTTTGTGTCCGTAGATACATTACGGGGAGATGATGTGTTGTGTACCAAAATTTAGGTCAAGGTCAAAGGTCAAGGTCAATGTGACCTCAAAATCAAGAAATTATTAAAATCCACATTTTTATATGCCCGCTGAAGACAAGGTCGTATAATGGGATGGTGAGTTCTGTCCATCTATCTGTCTATCCATCCATTAATGTGTTGTCCGTGCGATATCTCAAGTTTCAAGGTATTGGTACCAAACTTTGGGTATACCTTATAGTCGGGCAGATTTGTGAAATGATTGTGCACTTTGTGATAAAAGCATCAAATTTGCAATGATGATAGATAAACACATATGATTCATTTTTGGAGGGAGAGTCCGGCTTGACAATCCGTATTTGGCCGCCATATTGGATTTCAAAATGGCCGCCATCAAAAACCACAAAGCCGCATTTCTGCACTTCTGAGACACATAGGAGGCCAATTTTAACGGTTATATCCACATTTGCGTATTCAAGGAAGTTGATCAACACAGTTTTATTGCATCAGTACTGATGGATTTCGAGATCGCGGTCGTTTTCCTTTCAAAATGGCTGCCGAGAATCGCTGTTTGGACGTATGGAAAAATCCCGATTCTACACTACATGCTCTTTATTATTCCAAATGATTGGCTTTTTACTATTGAATCGCCGCACATAATGCATACTCAAGTGTATCTCTGTAAGAAGATCCCCTGTGCTACGAGCGAAAAATCTATCTAAGATTCCGGAAGAGTCTGCATACCGCACATATACAGACTGCTAAGTAGATTCGTAGCAGAAGCAGCGATTAGCTAATGCCGGAACAGCCGCGCTTTCTATTGATGGCTCTCATTGGTTGGTTTCAAGATTTTAAGGTTGGCCTAGGAGGAGAAAACTAAATCTCCAAGTTTCCGATCACAGGACCAAATCAGTCAGTCGGGGAAGAGCCAGAGGCTATGTAAAATCTAAATCGTTACATTCGAAGTTTCACAGCACTGAACATGGCAGAAATGGACGGGCCAAACTTAATGATCCTTTTGTCTCGAGTCTCTTAAATGGGGGAAAACCCCCCAGATAAAATCAGGATTTGAAGTCGGCAGCAATGATGCTTGGGAAGGTTGTCGAATGAGATAGAACATATTATACTCGAGGGGCAAAGAGGAACCATATTGATTTTGAGGTCAATAGACCAAAGGTCAAGGCCATTGTCCCCTCATTTCAGGACGCAATTCAGCTACGGAAGTTGAAAGGGGTAGCCGTGAAGTTCCCTTTTGTGAAGTATCGGGAAATTTTCGTCATGTTTCTAAACCAGACTATACCGCGATATGTGACGTCAATAACATACCGTCCAACGCGGAAACGCAACATACTGACGACCTGCCGATAGTCACAATGCGTCCACCGACAGTTTTAAACAAAATAAAATGGCGTTTTGACGTCTCTTGAATTCCGGTACAGGTAGTCAATGACAGCTCCACGCAAGCTCGATCCTCACTGCCATAAGACGTTGTTCCCGGACTTCGAAACCCCGACAAATTCATTTTTTTGGTCAAATGAAGCTAAGTATTAACGAAATGAATCAAAGGTAACTACAGGATTAAACGATCGCAAGGGTAGGTCTGCATTTGTTGACTTGGTCACGCAGTAAGGTGTGAGGAAATAGCGCCACCTAACGGAGATGGAAGGAGCCTGGAAAGATTCATGATTGCCCTATGAAACGATAAAAAAAATCTAATTTGATGAGAACTGCTGTTGATAAGTTTGGAAAGATATGTGAAAACTCCCTTGTGTGTTACGGTATATGAAGCAGCCTCGCAAAGCTTACCATGGTCGCATAAAATTGGATGATATCTGGTCAAAATGTGTTCCCTTGTCTAGTTCGATGTTTCGTAGCATTTTTGAATGATGTGTCCTATCTCTTGTAACGAAAATGTGAAATTTCAAACTAATATGATAAATTCGTACGATATAAAAGTTTAATTATTTGAAAGTACCAAGATAGGTTTGGTTTTGTGGCGGATATTTCTGTATGTAAACATAAACAAAAACCTGATTTTGAGGTTTTCGATTGAGAAAATTCTGCTGTATTACCGCCACACACAAAGGACTTTTTCCTGTGTTAACGTCACATATCCTTTTGGATGAAGTACTCACAACTACATGTACTGTCGGGAATGTATCTGTAATAAGTCCTTCAATTCATTTAACAAACATAGTACGTCTATGTCTGAGATCATGTTGTCTCCATTTATTATCTTTGATTATTATATTAATATTGATAAAAGTGTGTTCATAGAAAAGAGATGGTACGATAAGGCGACATTTTGGCCTAAATGTGGTGCGGTTGAAATCGAAAAAAAAAAGACTTCCAAAAATAATTGTTATTTAATGTAACGGTAAGAGAAAATATATGTACACAATATGTGAAAGTTCTAGTTCGATTACGTTGTGATTATAGTTATGACATGAAATTGAATTTCGCAGCATGTACTATTTCGTGAAGGACCCCTTGGACCAAAACGCCATTTAACCTGGCGAGGTGCAGTGGCATTATATCTCCACTGCTGAAAAATCTTTTTGATGTCGATTTAGACCATTTTTTTCACAAAATAGCACATGCTGCGGATTTCAATTTCATGTCATAATCATAATCATAATGCAATCGAACTAGAACTTTCACATATTGTGTACATATATTTTCTCTTGTCGTTACATTAAAAAAACAATTGTTTTCAAAACATTTTATTTTTTCCGATTTCAACCGCAGCACGTATAGGCCAAACTACCGCTTTATCTTACCATCTCCTTTGCCTCGTATAGGGTGGACTTTCAACATTACCATGCGGATACTTACAACTACGGCTACGATGAGATGGATTTGTACTTATTACATCCATCTAACCATAAAATTGGTTTATTAGAATTACAGAAAGATAACCTCATAGGGGTATGAATGCAATTTTACAAACACAGATAATTCTGTTGAAGCTTCATATTCTTATCAGTAGCACAATATTCATTAATCAGCGGCAAGTCTTTTACTTAATGGAATCGAGTCAGAGTCATTACGTATCCACGCTGGTGTTCCACAAGTATCAGTTCTGGGAACACTTATATTCCTCCTGTTTATTAATGATCTACCCATTGGAATCCTTAACAACATACGCATATTTGCAGATGATACGTGTTTATATATCATTTCCGATCAACTCAGTACCACTCTTCCCAGTATTAACCATGACCTGAGTCTCATAACTGACTGGGCCGCTCGGGGGTTAGTTGACCTTAATGCTTCTAAAACAATCTCCCTTTTGATATCGAGGCGACTACATCAATCTCATGTTGATATTGTCTTCGACAAGAACCTGGTGACTGCTTCATTGAATCATAAACATCTCGGACTAACTCTCAATAATAGGGCGACATGGCACGACCATATAGAGAACATAATAGTTACAGCACAACGCAAATTATCCATTCTGAGGGGCTTGAAATATTTGTTGGACCGAAAAAGCCTGGAAATTATGTACAAAAGTTTTATTAGACCAAGTTTAGAATATGCCGATATCGTTTGGGATAATATAGACAATACCTTAGTTAACAAATTTGAAAACATCCAGAAAGAATCACTGCGAGTGATTACTGGCCTCACAAATAAGCTGTTCATCGGAAACTTTATACACTGAGTCCGGTTTCGAATTTATCCATCAGACGATATATGCATCGTCTTGCCATGCTATTTAAAATAGTTAATGGTATGACCCCTTTAGCACTGAATAGACATCTTCCTCCACTCGCACGTGACAGAAATCCATATCATATACGTCATGTGGATCAATTTACACCACACCGGTGCCGCACTGAACTCTTCCTTACTTCGTTTTTTCCGGCTACAATTCGTGATTGGAATACATTACCCGTTCCCGTGAGGAATTCTGCTAGCCTTCCACAGTTCAAACACCAATTAATAATGAAAGCATCCAAGGCTGCTAAAAAACAGGGAAGGAATTGGTCCTGTTCAATCTATTTCTGATGTGTCTCTCGTTGCATACGTGATGTGAATTTGTAAAGCTTAGCTCTAATTATTGAAGATACTTCAGCAATACTGTAAAGAAAGTCTAGGCAAATGTATGGTGGCCGATAAGGGACATCGCTGCATTGTTTCAGGTATGTGGTTTTATAACACGAAGGCAGGATGCGAAGCGCGAAGTCCAAACACGAAGCCAGGATGCGAAGTGCGAAGGCAGGATGCGAAGCGCGAAGTCCAAACACGAAGGCAGGATGCGAAGCGCGAAGGCAGGATGCGAAGCGCGAAGTTCAAACACGAAGGCAGGATGCGAAGCGCGAAGGCAGGATGCGAAGCGCGAAGTCCAAACACGAAGGCAGGATGCGAAGCGCGAAGGCAGGATGCGAAGCGCGAAGTTCAAACACGAAGGCAGGATGCGAAGTGCGAAGGCAGGATGCGAAGCGCGAAGTCCAAACACGAAGGCAGGATGCGAAGCGCGAAGTCAAAACAAGTGCCACTGCGCATGACCCGATGAAAGCGAGGCCAGGCCGCCATTTGAATTATTTTATTTACCAATGCCGAGATCAGAGTATAGTCGCCTTTCTCGTCGGGATGGTTTACATGAAGAATAAAGTCTGTATATGCTTAGATACACGAGTACAAGACCAGTCTTTCTTTATTACCGGAACCATTTCGTCACTCGATACAGTCAAAATCGCTGATTTTCTTGATTCAAAGTATAGTTCATTTATGCTCGATTTTATTGAAGACAGCGTCATCCGTCAATATTTTAACGTCGGATATATCGTCGGAAATTCTTCATATCAATCACGACATCTGCTATACAATAATAATATGGTCGGAAATTTTACGTAAGATTGCAAAACATACAATAAATGTTTCACAGAAACCAAGCATAATAGTATTACATATCATACTGTATCACAGAAACTTAACATATTAAATACTGGTATATATATAGGAATGGATATTTTGAGTCATCCGGGGAGTGAAATAGAAGAAATAACGAATAAATCTGGTCAACCGGATAGTATATTGTAACACCAACGTTGCGACATTCACCAAAATGTCTTCAACAGGGATATATAATTGTATCACAGGACCAGAATATGATTACAAAATATGGACGACGACAAATGAAGTTGGACGCAAAATTAAAACTAAACAGGACAAAAAATAAAGGATCAAATTTTTTAAATCCCCAGCCTTGATAATAAATTTGACTAAATCAATCAGTTATCGGTAACAAAATCTCTCAGCATTAAGAATACTGGAAAATTTCAACTTGGTGGTAACACGAAGGCAGGATGCGAAGCGCGAAGTCCAAACACGAAGGCAGGATGCGAAGCGCGAAGGCAGGATGCGAAGCGCGAAGTCCAAACACGAAGCCAGGATGCGAAGCGCGAAGGCAGGATGCGAAGCGCGAAGTTCAAACACGAAGTGCGAAGCGCGAAGGCAGGATGCGAAGCGCGAAGTCCAAACACGAAGGCAGGATGCGAAGCGCGAAGGCAGGATGCGAAGCGCGAAGTTCAAACACGAAGGCAGGATGCGAAGCGCGAAGGCAGGATGCGAAGCGCGAAGTTCAAACACGAAGGCAGGATGCGAAGCGCGAAGTTCAAACACGAAGGCAGGATGCGAAGCGCGAAGGCAGGATGCGAAGCGCGAAGTCGTGTTTGGACTTCGCGCTTCGCATCCTGCCTTCGCGCTTCGCATCCTGCCTTCGCACTTCGCATCCTGCCTTCGTGTTTGGACTTCGCGCTTCGCATCCTGCCTTCGCGCTTCGCATCCTGCCTTCGTGTTACCAAACCACATACCTAGCGATGTCCCTTATCGGCCACCATACAAATGAGAGTTGCATATGTGGTACCAGTGGACGATGGAAACAATTTTGTTGAGGCGTTCAACTGTTATCACAATTGTTTGACAACCCAATGAAATTACCTTTCCCCGATAAAGAACACAACACCGAAGATTAAAAATTGTATATTATCTGAACTAAACAAGATAACATTTTGGTAGTAACCCTACAATATTGCAGAGGTCGGTGTCCGCATCATAGTGAACATTGTTGCCCAGGAAGCAGATCGGCTTTCATTCATGGTTTATGTATTCATGCACACAGCAACCGGCAGCCAAAGCTCAATGACATTGTTATTGTAGACATGTACAAGAATGAAGTCACTGAATCTGATTCATAATTTATTTGTGTGGCAATTGACAACCAGAAAATAATATAAGTAGCCTATAGGTCTTCTTCAAGATTACACGTATGCCTACCGGTACATCGAATAATTATTTTAAAATTCGTCCTTAACGTAACCTTGAGTCCATGAACCTATCCCCCCTGCCCGACTCAAGTAGTTAAAATGCGGTTGTGATGTCATAAGACTATTAAATATTCATGAGCTGGGCGCTCCGAACACAAAATTCAATTGAAATCAGTAAGATCCTACATAGCGACATATACGATTGGGGAGCATTGATAGGATATTAATTTATTAAGATTGGGTATATATCCCACCTAAGATATTAAATCAAAGTTTGGATATTGAAATATATCCTAATTGGGATATTTTCACCGATTTTCATACTAAACGGCAATGTCGGATTTCGGCATCAAAACTACCAAAAACAAGATAGAATCTACTTCACAAAACTGACAATACGATTGTATAATTTTGCTGACCTTTTCTCGTCGACATTATTATCTGTGCAATTGCAATTACGTGCAATACTTTTTGATGCTGTTGTTGCAGTATACTTCCCATCAATAACCACTGTTGTATGTCTTTAAACGAACAGAAGAACTACTAGCACAATATGCCAGCTTGAACATATGGAAGTATGAAAAAAATATTCAAATTGCGATATTTTATCCCAATTGGGATATATATCCCAGTTAGTCCTTTTCCCTGACCTGTTCAACGAGCTGCCATTACGGATATGGTAAGAATCAAGAACATTATTTTTGCTGGATGACAAATGATGCAGGACGATAAGATCAGTCAATGTGAAAATTGCAGTAAAAAGGATGCTTTCGCTTGATGAAATAAATCAAGTTTTCCTTGCAAGAAATGTTTTCAAACTTAGCACACAAAACGGCGGCTTTCAGTCATGCCATGTGCATGCTTTCAGTCACGCAGTAGCGCGGAAACTTGCAACATTCATTTATTTGATAATATTAACACGTGTGCGCCGGGAAACAAGTAATGAATTCAGTGACGGGTATAAAACGTTTTACACACCTCGATCTGTCCGAATGTCACACTCGCACAGTGTCAAAACTCTCCAGTCGACTGATGGAACGAAAACGAAACTGCCTCCTTGTCTCTCCTTTTCAAACTCTCTCACCGGGACTGCACTATCATGACTATAATTTTGGCAGTGCGGTTCAGCCGATCTTAAAACATGACGTCTTTTCGTAAATTCGGTGTATTTCATTGGCTATCAGAACCGAAGATGAAGTGGGCATATTCCGTGACTACGACCTGTGCCATATTGACCAGTTTACAGACAAAACACAATCTTTCGAAGAAAATCTCTCAAGATATCAGCAGAAGTGTTGTCCAGGAAACGCATTCGACATATTCCTCAATATCTGCACCTAGAAACGGCTCGTCGTGAGATTAATTCAGAGAAATTATTCGAAACTAGGTCGAACTACTTCATAGCGCATTCAATAAACGGAGTGACGCGGAACTTTCAGTCATTCTCTCATTTTGCGCAGGGGTGTTGTAATGAAAACCATACCGCTTGGATAGATCGCACCTCTGAAATTACCCATAAGCCAGTTCACCTAGCATGGCAAGAAACAGGGAATTTTCCCTGTTTAAAAATGTATCCTAAACCTATCCCTCCTCCTTGAAATTATATTGGCCCAAGGTCACAAAACATCCTACTGTGCCGAATTCGTAACGGATGCAGCAACTTGAAACGACACTTGTTTGAGAATCATTTAAGCGACAACGCGATATGTAACTGCGGCTGCCTTGACGAAACTGTCGAGCACTTTTTCTTCCACTGTCCCATTTTGATCACTCAAAGACAACGTTTGATTGCTAATCTGCTGGACATCTACGATGATCCCTATTCTGTCACTTGTCCCAATCTCCTTTTTCAACACATACACATAGAAGAATCTCCTTTTTGGAGATTGTGATAAAAGTCTAACAGAAAATATTAATATCCAGATGTACCTGGGAGCTTTTGTTATAGAAACAAACAGGTTCCAACGCTGACTTGTGATTTTCGCGATCAGATAGAAATGAAGCACTTCTTCATATGCAGGTCATTCGCCCCAGATGCAGCTTCTGACCAATGACACTCCCTCCGTCCAATACTACGTTTCAACAGTACAGCGTTAATGGAAATCACTTATTCAAACCGAAATATATATATATTTTTTTTTGTATGTTTATTCTTCACTACAAGAATATTTACGTCATCACTTAACATATAAAGTATCCTGCCATAAAAGAATATGTACATATTCTTCTATGTGTATGTGTTGAATAACTAATTGTTGTATATACGTCTGGGAGACACACTAACGAGCTCCGGCTCATTGTGCTCCCACTGATTCCCAACGTGATGCACCGTACCTTCTACTGTAGGGTGCAAGCCTGGCCCATGAAATCTCAGGTAGTGAAAATCCCAGGTCTCTCGCCCCCCCACACCCACACCTATGCGACCCGCTGTGCAGTGAGTAAAGTGGAGGAGGAGGAGGAGTAGACACGTCACGGATTATATGATTGTTCGTATGAGTGCTATCACTACCTTAACGTACGTTAGACGGTGTCCATCAGATCCAGACCAGAATTGAGCGGTATTTATATAGTTGCCTGGCCTGTGGGATATTGGATGGTAGATGTCTAAGTACATTTTCAACAAATTAATTAAAACAAAAATTAAACTGATTTGTTCAAAAATATTTTTCCTGAATGTTTATCTCTCACTCAAAACAAGTCATTCATTTTGATGTCAAGCCGAGTTACCACGGTCTTATTTTCTATCATAACCTGACCTCTATGATACGACGAGAGATCTTGAAGGATCCTGGCAGCCACACCATTGTCCAATTGTAAGCTAATGACAAGAGGATCTTTTTGTGCATTGTAATTAAGAACAAACGATTGATTTGTAATTTTGTTCGCAGAATTTCGAATTTGAGCAAAAAAAAGATCGAAAAAGGGACACTGGAAAACACCAAGATATTATCTTTCCAAGTTTCAGGAGTTTCATAATTTCTAGAAACTGTACTTGATGTCGATTGTTATAATACAAGTGGAATGAGCAAAGTTAGTCTGAAAGTTAATGTCCGGAGGATCCTTCGTCTTCGTTTTGTAGTATTTTTTGTTGTTGCATGTGTTACAATTAGGAACGAATGCTAATTCTGTTCTGTTTACTGGGCTAGTTTGAGATATCTCTTTTTAAAAAAATGCTCGAAAATAGTAAGATGGTACAAAACTTAATACTGAATGGATCCGGTCCATGCAGTGATGTTGAAACTTTGAAATTGTCTGAATCCTGATTATCTCCCTTGGATCGAAACGCGCAGTAGTCTACAGTTGTCGAGTTGTGACGTTGTGTCGCAAGAGTGACGTCGGCATACGAAACGGTGGGGCGATTCACTTGCAACGGCATAGACTAAGTAAATTTATTTAAAATTGAAGAAATACATTTTAATTCAGAATCATTTGAACTCCTTGATATGTGAAGGTATGGATATTCTCTATAGTCAATATATAGAATATGCCAAACCGTTTGATCCGCCGACTCTTGTGATGCAACGTCACAAATCGGGTGCAACGTCACAAGTCGGGAATACTGTATTAATTTGAAGCGTGAATTGGATTTTCTAATCGGAACAAAATAGGTATCTTGCAGAACTAGGTGCCATGTGGGACCTGTGTACCAAATTTCAGAAAGATCCATGAAATAGTTCCTGAGAACTCACGATAACAAGGTTTCAAGGGGAATTTCAAGATGGCCACTTGGCGGACATATTGGATTTTCGAATCGGAACAAAAAAGTTATCTTGCACAACTGCAGTCCCAAGGGGAACCTGTGTACCAAATGTGAGAAAGATCCATGCAGTACTTCCTGAGAAATCATGATAAAGTTTCATGGGGAAATCCAAGATGGCTGCCTGTTGGCCATATTGGATTCTGGAATCGGACCAGAAAAGATATCTTGCGCAACTAGTCCACAAGGGGAACCTGTGTACCAAATTTGAGAAAGATCCATGCAGTAGTTCCTGAGAATTCGCGATAACAAAGTTTCATGTGGAAATCCAAGATGGCCGCCTGGTGGCCATATTGGTTTTTGGAATCGGACCAGAAAAGGTATCCTGCACAACTGGACCACAAGGGGAACCTGTGTACCAAATTTGACAAAGCGCCATGCGGTAGTTCCTGAGAAATCACGATAACAGAATTTCCTGGGGAAATTCAAAATGGCCGTCCGATTTTTGAATTGGACCAGAAGAGGTACCTTGCACAACTAGACCCTAAGGGGAACCTGTGTACCAAATTTGAGAAAGATCCATGAGATTTCCTGAGAAATCATGATAAATTTTCATGGGGAAATCCAAGATGGTCGCCTGGTGGCCATATTGGATTTTCGAATCGGACCAGAAAAGTTATCTTGCACAACTAGACACCAATGGGCACCTGTGTACCAAATTTGAGAAAGATCCATGAAGTAGTTTCTGAGAAAACGCAATAACAGTTTCATGGGAAATCCAAGATGGCCGCCTGGTGGCCATATTGGTTTTTGGAATCGGACCAGAAAAGGTATCCTGCACAACTGGACCACAAGGGGAACCTGTGTACCAAATTTGACAAAGCGCCATGCGGTAGTTCCTGAGAAATCACGATAACAGAATTTCCTGGGGAAATTCAAAATGGCCGCCTGGTGGCCATATTGAATTTTCGAATCGGATCAAAAAAGGTACAGCTGGACAACAAGGGGAACTGTGTACCAAATTTGAGAAGATCCATGCGGCACTTCCTGAGAAATCACGATAAAGTTTCATGGAGAAATCTAAGATGGCCACCTTGTGGCCATATTGAATTTCCAAATCGGACCGGAAAAGATATCTTGCACAACTAGACCCAAGGGTACCAAATTTGAGAAAGATCCATGTAGTACTTCCTGAGAAATGACGATAACAAAGTTTCATGGGGAAATCCAAGATGGCTGGCTGGTGGTCACATTGGATTTTCGAATCGGACCAGAAAAGGTACCCTGCACAACTAAACCCCAAGGCGAACCTGTGTACCAAATTTGAGAAAGATTCATGCAGTAGTTCCTGAGAAATCGCGATAAAGTTTCATGGGGAAATCCAAGATGCCCACCTTGTGGCCATATCGGATTTTTGAATCGGATCAGAAAAGGTATCTTGCACAACTAGACCCCAAGGGGAACCTGTGTACCAAATTTGAGAAAGATCCATGCAGTACTTCCTGAGAAATGACGATAACAAATTTTCATGGGAAAATCATTGATGGCTGTCAGGTGGCATACTGGATTTCGAATCGGATGAGAAAAGCTATCTTGCACAACTAGACTCCAAGGGGAACCTGTGTACCAAATTTGAGAAAGATCCATGGAACAGTTCCTGAGAAATCGCGATAACAAAGTTTCATGGGGAAATCCAAGATGGCCGCCTTATGTACCCTTTGACGCAAAAGAGGCCGGTTATCTCCCTTTTATCAGATGAAATAGGCCCCTACTGGCGGTATGGTGGTGCGGTCGTATCTAACCAAATCAGACCAATGAAGGTTGACCGCGTGGGCTTGATGGGAAATGTTACAATTACTTACCAGCATTTTCTCCATGATCATTTTAGAAATGGACGTTTATACGAGACGGAAATATCATAATTTATATACCAACCGCGTTACATCATATGACGACGAGATTGCCAATTAACAAAGACGCCAGTTCCGACAATGAACTTGCGTCCAGGAATATCTTCCATCTTGAGAACACTTGCTTGATTGGTCAACTCAAAGTTACGAAAAGAAATCCGGTGTTTTATTGGCTTTTGGAGAAAATGGGAAGAGCATCCAAGCAATCCCAATTGGAAGATCATTCAGGCAATCCAAATGGGAAGAGCATTCAGACAATCCCAATTAGAAGAACACTCAGGCAATCCCAATTAGAAGAACACTCAGGCAATCCCAATGGGAAGAGCATTCAGGCAAATCGTAATGTCAAGATCATTCAGGCAATCCTAATGGGAAATCCATTCAGGCAATCCCAATAGGAAGAGCATTCAGGCAATTCAAATGGGAAGAGCATTCAGGCAATCCCAATAGAAAAAAACATTCAGGCCATCCCGACAGGAAGAGCATTCGGGCAATCCAAATCACAGAGTTTCTGTGAAGGTAGCGTCGTCCATGAAAAATAGTCACACATTTTAGTTTGCAGCTATTAGCACCCAACGATATGAATATGAACATGGTTGAATCCCTCATGTTAAAATGCTGTCATAGGCTATTCACTGTTAGCCATCGTTTAAAACTGTGGTAGTGTCAATCATTCAGTTCTTGCCCTTCACACACATGGATTCATCAGCTCTTTGACTCCATTCTGTCCAAGATCCCTGCAAGTAAAATTTACAATACAATATCATATGAACAACATACGGTCAGTCCGAACTGAGGTGAACCGTGTAACCTTGGCCAATGATTCGCCAAATGGACAAATGGTAGCTACCATGGACTGTCGACATATCTGATATACAATCATATGTCGCCTCATTAAAACATTGCAGCTGTTATCCGGCTTCAATGTGAAGTGATCCAATCTACAGTTCATGGTCGCATGACAAATGGACTGGTGCATTCACCTACAATCATACTTGTCGATTCAGTAGGGTGAATATACTGACTGCATATTTCTAAAAACATCGCAAGAATCAAAAGTGGGACGGTGATGATTTTTATTCAAGCCAGTGTTGTCATGAAGAACATTCAAACGCCAATGAATCATTGAAACTGATAGTTGAGAAATATTGACGTTGAAGTAAGATACAGAGAGTTATCATGGTTGACAGCACAGGCCCTCAAAACAAGACTTTTGGGAGGTGTGGACGGTGGTATTACGGAAGCGTCGAAATATGGGGTCTCCATATATAACCCCATATAAAAGCATGGGGTTGTATATAGAGACCCCATATTTCGACACTTCCGTAATACCACCGTCCACACTGCCCCCCCCCACCCCCCCAAACACTCTTGTTTTGAGGGCCTGTGGTTGAGAGTCAGACTATGACATCTAAAGATCTGGTACACTCACAAAATTAACTGGTACCATAGGTTTTCCGAACATTTCAGCAATCGCTGTCAAACCACAGGCTCTCAGCGCGATTAAGCACATAGCCACTGTTGGCTTATTTAGGTCCACACCAGCGTTATCAAGCACTGTAATGACAAAAGAACGGATACTAAACAGCCAGGGGGCGCTCTTGTACGAGTAATCACTTTCTCACATCTTGAAGTGATTTTCTACTTAGTCCTTCTATTTTACACGAATTTAACACCAAAAGGTGATCAGTCAGAGCCATCACCCTTTTCCACCACCACCTTAAAAGGGTGATGGCTTTAGGGTAATCAGCAATGAGTGCAATTTTGGGTCATCACCCTAAAAGGGTGACGACCTGGACCATCACCCTAAAAGGATGACGACATTGGCCATCACCCATTCTCATCACCTTTAAAGGGTGGGCCATCACCCTTTTTCCGGCTGTTCACAAGTGCGTCACATGACTGCTGAATAGATGATGTGTTTTTATCAAAGCCACTCATAACTTCTGAAAATAGTAACGAAATATAGGCAACGATAGAAGAACCTCATACTAGAAACTCTGGTGCCATCACAAAATGACCGCCAACCATAATTTGTCATAAAAATATCACATGGTTTTTTTTGGGGGGGGGGCTCAAATTTACACACATAACACATATTTTTGACCGTAAAATATGAGGTACAAGGTCTGTGTTGGTAATATATTTCGTTTTGAAATGTGACGCCTGCTTTCAAACGGGTATGACCTTGCCAAGGATTTCTCAGTGGGTATAAGCGGTGTAGGATTACGAGTGTTTAAAACATGAGAGTGAATCTAAAAAAAATAAAAATTAGCCAGAGTGATTAGGGATTACTAATGACACATTTTGAATTTTTCTGTGACCGAATGATAGAGGAATCACCATTGAAACACAAGACTGAGACTCAGAAATTCGGAGAAGACAGAAAATATATCTGGGTCGAGTTATTTTCAAAATAATGACTTCCACTTAACCGATTGATAAAAAGTTAACAGCTTTGGAAAGCTGAAAGAATTACTTTCAAAATGATATCAAGATGCGTTAACCTCTATAAGGGGAATTCGTAGTAATTTCATGGAACTTTCATGAGTTGACACAGTCTAAGAATACGAAAGGTTCTGAATATGGCACAATTTAAAAGATTCATCATCATGATTTGATCAGGTCGGTTCCAATAAATCAACATAAAAGCTCTAGAAATCAAACCTTTACATGGCTTTATCAAAGATTTTGTAAAGACCAATATTTCCAAGTTGCCTTGAAATATACTACCATTCAGAATCGATTAAAATTCTTAAATTACAATTTTCCTTTCGCACTTTATATATTAATTGGGAGTCAATATGGCATATATTCACATCTGATGATTTTTGAGGACTTCATTTCACGATTCAAGCTAAACAGCCTGCAACTTTGCATGACAATAATGCTCTGCTGCCAACGTCATCCATTTTGTGAACTTTTTTATGACACTTGGGTGTGTAACTTGATCAATATAATATACCACAGACCCCGAAAAGAAATTGAAGAGTGAATGAGTGAAGAAACAGAATATCGATGCACGACACGACGGTATTGCAAAGCCATCACCCTTTAATGGTGATCAGACCTGGTTATCACCTTTAAAAGGTGACGAGTCAGAGCCATCACCCTTTAAAGGTGATGACCTAAATTTACAATCATCGCTCATCACTCTTCAGAGTTAAAGGCCAACATTTTTAAACGTGATTACAAAAAAGAGTGATGGATCTAACTCATCACCTTTCCGGGGTGTTATTTATCACCCTTTTTCTGGCTGTGTGGTATAATGTATATTGGCCTGTTGAGAACAAGACATCTGGTTTACATGAAAAGAGGGTATACCGGTGTTCAGTATGAATGTTTAAGAACTAGGTTCCCAAGAAACCAAATGTGAAGTAGTTTTCAGACATTTCAACGTTAAGAAATAAGAAAATTGCATAAAGCCAGATTGTTTGTGCTGTGACGTGCCTGTAACTAGGCGGAATATTTACTAATACTACTCTTAAAAAGAAAAAAAAAAGAAAAAAAAAAAAAAAAAACAACAACAACAACAACAACAACAACAACCAACAGAACTTACGTAGTTTTAAGTCCTTTTCACTTTTGAATGTTCCATCTTCATCGAAAAGCGTAGAAAATGGGACATTAATCGCACCGGGAATGTGGCCTTTCTTCATATCTGAAAAAAGTGTATTAAATTTTCCTTGATGCTTACTGTCAATGTCTTACATTGTCACAAGTTTGATGAACTATTAAGATGGGTTCGGGGAGTATGGTCTTAAATGGAAAGAAACCATTCGCTAACCCTAACATCATGGAGTTATATTCAGACATGCGATAATATACAGTGGTGGTGGAAACATAGAACGGCATCATCTGTCAATAATCATATAGCAAGCGTCAGATTCGACATTCAATATTCAGCCGTCGTCCAAAAAACAAATTTCGCGTCGGTGATCGAATGACCGATTTCATATGACAGTTAGCACCAATCCTAATGTGTCAGAAATATAAATAATAAAAACACAAGCTGGTTTCCTACAACAGCGAAGCGGTCAATGTGTTGACAATACGGGAAAAACTCCCTTGTGTGTGATAGTAATCAAGCTGATTTTTTTTTTCCAATCTAAAACCAGATTTTTCTTCAAGTTTACATCCTGAAATATCAGCCTCGAAAAATGTAGATATGATAGATCAAAATGTTCCCCCTGACCCGATATGGTCGGTATTTTTGAGGCATTTACGGTGAGGATTTTCTCTTATAGCAAAAATATGACACCTCAAACCAAAATAATTTTGTCACACAATATATAAGGAAGTTTGTTTATTGGGCATGAGTAGTGTGACTAATGCCACAGGATCTGTGAAGTAGGGTGAGGAAGATGACTTGGAGGTCCAAGCGTGATGTTATTGGTCACCTAAGTAGGTCAAATACCAAAATAAGCCGGGGGCACATTTTGATCAATCATATCTCCATTTTCATGCAACTGAACATCTCAGTTTTTTCGAAGGGGATGTTTCAGTGTGTAGTCTTCAAGAAAAACTTTATTTGGTAGGTTTTGGAGTAAAAAAAAAATAATAAAAAAATCGGCTTTATTACCGTCACACACAAGAGTTTTTCGTTTTGTAACCGTAACATATCCTTTCAGTTCAAGGGTCGTTTGTTCACATGGCGTCATACGTTTACTGTTACCTGGATTACTCTGTTCCACGTTTCCTGTGAATTCGTTCTCTTCTCGCAGATCCACGATTTGTTCTTTTTTCGATTCTACGATCCTCAACATGTCTTCGTGATTTCTGAGCATTTGGGGCTGGAAGACTGGTTGGAAATCGGATTTCTACAAGTGGACGATAAATCAACTCTCTTCATGTTGCTCTGCTGGGTATTTTGAAAGAAAAGCAGGGAGGGAATCGTTCTCTTGTTTGGCTACCAGCCACAATCCAAGAGCCAATTAGAGGAAAAATTTAAATGATTCAAGGCGAGTTATGACGAATATTTTAAAACCTTTTCACTTTCTTTCGACAAGACCACAGTTGCTTGGCCTGTGGGATATTGGATGGTAGATGTCTACGTATATTTTCAATAAATTATGAAAATTAATAAAGAAAATATTTTCAAATAAATCTTTTTTTTATTTTATTTTCCTAAATGTTTTTCTCTTTCATCTTGACTCGAATAAAGTCATTCCTTTCGATGTCAAGCCGAGTTACTACAGTTTTAATTTTCTACCATACCCTGACCTCTATGACATAGAAAAAAAATATTTTTCTACGTCGTAGAGATTAAAAAAAATAATAATTAATTTATTAAGTTATTGAAAATATACGTATCATCCAAAATCCCACAGGCCAGGCAACTGTGGACAAGACCTAATACAGACCCTTCCTGAAAGGCTTATATCTCCACTATGGTGGCCGACAGCTGCCATTCCATAAATGTAACTTTTTAAACGTTTTCTCTATTTTTTTTTATTTTTATTTTTTTAATTGAAATATTTTTTCCATATTATTTCATTTTCATTTCATTTTTTTTTAATTTCATTTCCGTTTCCTTTTCGTTTCATTTGGATTTCGTTTTCATTTTCATTTCACTTTCATTTCATTTTGTTATATTTTTTTTTACTTACCGGTAAATTAAAAAAAAAAACATTATTTCATTTTTTTTTAAATTTCATTTCCTTTTCATTTCATTTCATTTTGATTTTGTTTTCTTTTCACTTTCATTTCATTTTGATTTTGTTTTCATTTCACTTTCATTTCATTTTGTTATCACAAGGAAAAAAATATATAAGGTGGCAGCGCCCGGCACTGCCATTTTTTTTTTTTTTTTTTTCCTCTCTCAAAACGAAAACAAATTCTTCTGTGGCCGAGAACTGCCAGCCGAGCGCTGCCAGCCGAGAGCTGCCAAGTCATACTATTGGCTAATGTGTATCACGTGTGTGTTCATATTGCCGTGCCCTTAGCAGTTCTCTCACAATGCGAAAGTGAAGATGAACCTGTACGACGGTAGCACTTGCCAATTGCAAACCCCCCCCCCCATGTCTGTCCTCTCTCCCCTCGCTTCCCATAGGGGTAAATTCTCGATGTCACGAGGTGCCGACAAAAGTTCCATATGGCGGAAAACAATGCCGCAGGATATGAGGTCATGTTGAGCGAGTAGATTCATTTATATGTCGGAAATTGGATGTTTCATGAAATCTGACTGTTGGTTCGACGTTCATTGCCCCCGTTACCAACAATCAACAATATAAATAGCTAGGTACAGGTAGGTAGAATATATTGTACCAAGTACACTAAATTATACCAACAATAGCTCACTGTAAATATGGAATTTGTACGTCATGTTTGCGGAATAGTATGGGAACCTAGAGCTACCCAGAAGGGGTGTGACTAAAAAGCGTCCGGTAGCGTCCGGAAGCGTCCGGTAGCGCCCGGGACACCGTCCGGTACTTTTTATACCGCCCGGTACACCCTACAATACTCCTTTTGTGTCCCATACAAAATTGTGTATGTCCCATGTAAATATCGACTGATATTTGCCGTTTTCTGACTTGCGCGCATTTAATCGCATGACCTTCTGGTCTGGAATCATCCCGCCCATTTTCCTGGTCGACTTCCCCGGTACTACTGACTGTTGTCATGTTGTCATTTCTTTGGCACCGCTTTCTAGATGATCGTTAACAGACTTCATTTATCTTTTCCTGTAAATTTGAGCTTAAATCTGGCAGTATTCTCCGAATCATTTTTTTTTTCTTATATCGTCCGGTACTTCATTCACCGTCCGGTACTGTAAATTTGATATTTTTACCCCTCGGCCAAAATTTGGCTGAAGGGTATTGTCGTCGTCATGTACGCCCGTCTGTCCGTCCGTCTGTCCGTCACACCTTTCTCGTTACCAAGATATCTTTAGAACGACTTACCCTAGGCACACCAAACTTGCAGTGTACATCCATATGCTCATGACCCAGACCACTATTGAATCTGGGCCCGATTGGTTGAAAACTTTGGCGGCCATATTTAATTTATGCGAAACCATTAATCTTATGTATCTCCGATACCATTTCACTGTTCAGTGGGAAATTTGGTCTAGATCATCGATGCATCAAGAAACTCCAAAAGAATGACCAAACCAGTTTCCCTAATTCGGTGGAAACCTTGGCGGCCATTTTTAATTTATGCAAAATCTTTAATGATATATATCTCTGATACCATTCAAGTGTTTTATACGAAACTTGGTATACAGCATCGATGTATCAATAGACCTGCAATGTATAACCACATCAGTTCCTCTGAGTTGCGGGAAGGATGGGCGGCCATCTTTAATTTATGCGAAATCATTAATGATCTCCATCTCTGATACCGTTCAAGTACTCGATGTAAAATTTGGTGTACATCATCGATGCATCAATAGACAGTTCTGGTCTTTCTGATTGGGTGGAACCTTGGTGGCCATGTTTAATTTATGCAAAATCTTTAATGATGTATGTCTTTGATACCATTTCAGTGTTCTATATGAAACTTGGTATACAGCATCCATGTATCAAGAGACTTGCAATGAATAACCACATCAGTTCCTCTGAGTGGTGGGAAGGATGGGCGGCCATCTTTAATTGATGCGAAATCATTATGATCTCTATCTCTGATAACTTTCAAATGCTCGATGTAAAATTTGGTATACATCATCGACTCTTATGTAATGAATGAATACCGGTTTCTCTGATTGGACGGAAACCTTAGAGGCCCTTTCTCATTGCAAAAATGTTCATAATCTGTATATTCGTCACTTGACTACTTGGTGTTCCTGAAGTCTTGGTTCAAATTGAATACATTATGAATGACTGGCGCCCGGAGCCGATGGGTTTTCAGATGCGCAGCTTCGTATTTTCTTTACGGTACGTTTTTCACCATCCGATATTTTCTAGATGTTCTATACACTTTTAGATGTTCTAAATGGGCGGGATGATTCCACACTAAACGCGCGCACATCAGAAAATGGCAAATACCAGTCGATATTTACATGGGACATACACAATTTTGTATGGGACACAAAAGGAATACTGTAGGGTGTACCGGGCGGTGTAAAAAGTACCGGACGATGTACCGGGCGCTACCGGACGCTTCCGGAAGCTACCGGACGCTTTTTAGTCACACCCCTTCTTGCTAGCTCTAGGTTCCCATACCATTCCGCAACCATGACGCACAAATTCCATATTTACAGTGAGCTGTTGTTGGTATAATTTAGTGTACTTGGTACCATATATTCTACCTACCTGTACCTAGCTATTTATATTGTTGATTGTTGGTAACGGGGGCAATGCACGTCGAACCAACAGTCAGATTCCATGAAACACCCAATTTTCGACATATAAATGAATCTACTCGCTCAACATGATCTCATATCTTGCGGCATTGTTTTCCGCCATATGGAACTTTTGTCGGCACCGTGACATCGAGAATTTATCCCTATGGGAGACGGGGGGAGATAGGACAGACAGTGGGGAGGGGGAGATTGGCAATTGGCAAGTGCTAGCGTCGTACAGGTTCATCTTCACTTTCGCATTGTGAGAGAAATTCTAAGGGTACGGCACTATGAACACACACGTGATACACATTAGCCAATAATATGACTTGGCAGCTCTCGGCTGGCAGCGCTCGGCTGGCAGTTCTCGGCCACAGAAGAATTTGTTTTCGTTTTGAGAGAGGAGAAAAAAAAAAAAAACTGGCAGTGCCGGGCGCTGCCACCTCATATATTTTTTCCTTGTGATAACAAAATAAAATGAAAGTGAAATGAAAACAAAATGAAATGAAAACAAAATGAAATGAAAACAAAATCAAAATGAAATGAAAAGGAAATGAAAATGAAATTTAAAAAAAAATGAAATAATGTTTTTTTTTTAATTTACCGGTAAATAAAAAAAATACAACAAAATGAAATGAAAATGAAAACGAAATCAAAATGAAACGAAAAGGAAACGGAAAAGAAATTTAAAAAAAATGAAATGAAATAATATGGAAAAAATATTTCAATTAAAAAAAAAAAAAAAAAAAAAAATAGAAAAAACGTTAAAAAAGTTACATTTATGGAATGGCAGCTGTCGGCCACCATACTCCACCATGTGAAATTGTGTTTGAGCTACTCAATCTCCCTCTAACATACGAGATCAGGAGGGGACTGCATGGAAATGGCGACGCTGTTAAACAGCTTGTATCACTGACGTCCCTACTCTCCTTGTTCCCCCGCTGATTCACATCGCATACTTCGCGCCTCTTGGCCGTATAAGGGGGCGCTTCCTCTGGTTACCCAATCGCCGTGCCGTAATAGCTCGGAGATAACCAGATTCCTCACACTAACCACGATTAGCTAACTACCTCACGTGATCGAAATTACGTCATGCCTTCATGATAGTGAGATCACGACTCTCACGTAATGTGGAAGCCATGCCAATATTTTGAAAGCGACACGCCCTCTTACCGCATCTCTCAAAGGAACTTTTCCCCGTCTTTATTACAGTCAACATTCAATTCAAAATCTGAAACAATTGAACGGTATTTTTTTTTCTGTTTTATAAATAGTTGAATTTATTATCCGCAGAAGGTATTTCATTTAATTGTACAGACATTCCAAGACGAGACAATAAGCACGTGAGAACAATTGTACACAGTACGGCCGATTATATTTAAAGGAAAGAATTACAGTTATATAATGTATATAGATATAAAAGCCGTGTATATAGGTAATGAGAGAAGCCAATTATCTCTTATTTTTATACTTTAATAGGCCTCGAAATAAGGATATACTCTCTAAAAAATGTTGAGTGAAATTTCACTCAAGTAAGAGTGGAAATACATCCCACTCAAAAGTTGAGTGAGATTTTCACTCAACTTGAGTTACTTTTCACTTAACTTGAGTTAAATGCACTCAACTTGAGTGACATTCACTCAAGCATAACAGTGGAAATTCATCCCACTCAAGTTGAGTGAACTTGAGTGGTTTTAACTCAAGTTGAGTGAAAAGTAGCTCAAGTTGAGTGAAAAGTAACTCAAGTTTGAGTGAACAGGTACATTTCACTCAAACTTGAGTGGAACAGTTCACTCAAGTTTTTTTAGAGAGTAAGAAACCCGAAAAACAATATATATGGCGCTGAAATGGATTGCAAACAACATGAGTTAAGCAATTGACAGATTCAGTTAGAGTTCAAAATCACTAAAGGACGTATGGAATGAAGATTTGAAGACCGAAATCATTGATGATGACGAAATTCGAATATTATATCGAAAGGGTATGTTTCTTATTTCTGAAACAAAACTGAAAATGACGTGATATGTAGAACGGTACTGGTAATTATAAAGGAGAATCGGAAGACAGTAAAGTCATGAAACAGATTACTGAGCTTTAAACTATTAAAAGATCTGTCAATTTCATCGATATAATATTGAACAGAATAATGGTGTAATATAATATTTAATTTGAAGAAAAAAAAAAGAAACCTTCTCTACTCATTCATAGACAATTAAAATATACTGACTACAGCTTCGGAGGCGAAACGGGTGGCAGCCATTAACAGCGATATGTCCATTAACAGCGAGATGTCCATTAACAGCGAGATGTCCATAACTGCCAAGCCGGATACCGAAATGAACATTCATATTAATTAAACATCTGCGCGCCGCTCGGCACACAGCTAAAACGGAGCGATTAAATCTAATCAAGTGATTGACAGCTGTAATATATTAAATTTAGTCATTTATTTGAACGTTAGAGTTGATTGTATCGAAAGGAAATAATCGGCTTATACCATTTATTGAGTTCCTGAAGAAAAATATAAAGTAGATACGCTACGGAAATGGAAAAAGGTAATAGCCGAGGCCAGTAGTATACAATACGCAAATCGATAGAATAGCGCCTCACTGCGCATGCGCAGAACCTGGGGTGACGTCACAATGGGGCGTGTGCGCATGCGTGTGTGTGGGTGGTGGGACAAAATGGCGGCTGTGGGTGGTGGGACAAAATGGCGGCTGTGGGTGGTGGGACAAGATGGCGGCTTGTTTTTTGTGTCGTGTGGGTGGTGGGACAAGATGGCGGCCTGTTTTTAGTGTCGTGTGGGTGGTGGGACAAGATGGCGGCCTGTTTTTTGTGTCGTGTGGGTGGTGGGACAAGATGGCGGCCTGTTTTTTGTGTCGTGTGGGTGGTGGGACAAGATGGCGGCCTGTTTTTTGTGTCGTGTGGGTGGTGGGACAAGATGGCGGCCTGTTTTTTGTGTCGTGTGGGTGGTGGGACAAGATGGCGGCCTGTTTTTGTGTCTTGTGGGTGGTGGGACAAGATGGCGGCCTGTTTTTGTGTCGTGTGGGTGGTGGGACAAGATGGCGGCCTGTTTTTGTGTCGTGTGGGTGGTGGGACAAGATGGCGGCCTGTTTTAGTATCGTGTGGGTGGTGGGACAAGATGGCGGCCTGTTTTAGTGTCGTGTGGGTGGTGGGACAAGATGGCGGCCTGTTTTTGTGTCGTGTGGGTGGTGGGACAAGATGGCGGCCTGTTTTTTGTGTCGTGTGGGTGGTGGGACAAGATGGCGGCTGTTTAGTGTTGGTGGATTATAGAAAAACGTATAAGAGGAGTCGATTTTTAGGGAAAGGGGTGTATTCAATCTGACTTACCTGACCTGACCTGCCTGCCTGCCTCCCTGCCTGCCTGCCTGCCTGCCTTCCTGTCTGCCTGCCTGCATTCTGCCTGTGTGGAATGCATGTACTGACTTGGTTCTGGGTTTTTTCCATCACGGTTGTGCGCAGGTGTATGACGTCACTTCCGGTCTGCGTGAATCGGGCGTGACCTGGGACTATGGGATGCATGTACTGACTTGGTTCTGGGGTTTTTCCCTCACGGGGAGGTCACGTGATCAGTTCAAGGTCATATCCATTTTTTATCGATATGTCAACCCCACACCCAGTCCATTAGATGCTCCTTCACCTATGCTTCAATTTGATACCTCACTCGACCTGTGGTGTGAGTGAGTGCAAGAATGTATTCATCCGCGGTGATGCAGTCATGTCTGGCGGTGATTCGGTCTCGGGAAAAAGCTTCCTTGCCCAATGCCTACGGACTTTACCGAAGATACACGGACTTTAACGAAAAGACACGGACGTACACGAAAAGACGCGAAGGTGAACGCCATTGTGGGAAACCTCCCACAGACAGGTCAGTACATGCATTTCTATGTTGTTCACGCATAATAAAAGGATTGATCTGTAATCTGTGTTGTTGTTGTTGCTCCCTTTTTTTGGACTAATCCATCAGAATAGTACGTATCACGGACTACACCCGTAGAGCTACATCTGGTCTATAAAACATGTCCCTCTGGATCCCACACCTTCATTTCTACAGAGCCATGGCGGAGATCCAGCCCCATGCGACTCGCATTTTACAGTATGCCACCGTGGTGAATTCATTCACGGGTTACCGAGCAGTGGTCCGGTCCATGTTTGCAGATGGCGACGACAACGAGGGACGACGCCAGATCCTGAACGAGTTCACAGAAGCGGTCCTCCACAGAGTGCACTCGATGGACAGGCGTGCCATCACTCACCACTACTGGACTATGACAGCCATCCTTGATGCTCGCGCTATGGACCAGGAGCGCTCACGCCGGAACCAGCGCCGGCTGGTTGGCCTCATACTAGTCTGTGCCCTATTCACCCTGGCGCTGTGGTATTGACACTATAAATACGAGGGGAAGAGACAGAGTGTGTATCATTTACCGTTGGACATTGAGAGCAAGCATGTCGCTACCACTACGAGCCATCTTGCCTCTTACACCTAGTGTGCGGTTATACGTGTATGCAGATAAAGTCAAACTGGCGAAAGACGATCTAGCTATTTACTGGACACCCGCTGAAATGCTATGGAATCCGGTGACACTAGAGCGTGATGGGTGGAATAAATTTAAACGCGTGTTGAGCGGAGAATTGGACGGAGAGCTCATCCACCTGGATAATGCCATGTACGTCTATACCCTACCATCCCTTCGCATACGTCTAGGCCGGTACAAAGAGCCATCGCGCAGTATCAGCCTAACTCCTTCTGTGTGGGAAGCCTTGAAGAAAATAATGCCTATTGTAGACCAGTTATTGTCACCGGACGATCGATCACCTGAGCAATTAGCGTGGGTTCGTGCTATAGAAGACGCGTTCGCTGAACCGCATGAAAGACTACATAAGGCAGAATTTTGTTTCTGTAAACCAGATACTACAGCCGGGAAAAAAAAGGCCTATATGTAAAGAATGCACAGCGGCTAGAGGGTCAGTGTCACCCCGGGAAGAGATCGACACACTTGTGACGGGAGCGAACGAAGGGGAAAGTCCGTGATGCGGCGGTCGGGAAAAAAGGAGACGTCTACAGTGATTAACAGACGGCTTTGCAACAAATAGTTCCTGTGATCGATAAAGTATTCTCTGCACACGACCCGCCTCTCACAGAATAGGCCCTATAAATACGAGGGGAAGAGACAGAGTGGGTATCATTCTCCGTTCGACATTGAGAGGAAGCATGTCATCACTCCAAGCCATCCTGACGCTTACACCCAATGTGAAGTTATACGTGTATGATGCTAAAGTGACCCTGGTCGAAGATTGTGGAAATATTTGCTTTGAGCACGCTGAGACTCTATCGGATAGGGTGACACTAGAGCGTGATGGCTGGACTAAGTTTCAACGGGTGTTGAGCGGAGAGTTAGACGGACACCTGATCCACCTGGACAAGGCCAACTACGTATACCATACTGCGCTCTACCCACGGGTGGGACGCTACCAAGAGCCGGCTCGAAGTTTCCTAACTCCTACTCTGTGGTGAGCCTTGGAGAAAATAGGCCCTCTGGTGGACCAGTTATTTATACCCGACGATCGATCACCCCACCAATTGGCATGGGCTCATGCTATCGAACACGCACTAGATGAACCTAATGAAAAAAAAGCGGATGGAGAAAATACTATATGTATAGAATGCGCAGAGGCTGGAATGACAGTGTCACCTGATGAAGCCACCCACACACACATGACGGGCCAGAACGATGAAGAAGAAGAAAAATCCGTGATGAAGCCGCGGGGCCAATGGCTGAACCCCATAAACAACTACATGAACCCGACGACGATGCCATTGATTACCCCGCTAGACTCAGTCAGCCCAATGACATGACCACCTGATCCTTTGATCTCACGGGGTTCTCCCTATAAATACGAGAGACAGTGAAATCTGGTACCATTCACGTACTGACCATGACGGAGCATATAGTACTGGCGTATTTCAGCTTGACCCCCGAGGTTTTCCTGCACGTGTATGCGGATAAGGTCGATATCATGGAGGAGGTGGTGGGAGACACGGACCCTACACAACCGTGCCCGGCTCACATTCGTCTGTCCCGGGAGGGCTGGACCAAATTCAAACGGGTGTTGTCTGGTGAACTGGACGGCGACCTCATCCACTTGTGTCACGATGTGTACATCCGACGCGGCCCTTTCTTTGCTCAATTGGCTCGGCTAGATGGAGGTACAGTGCATTTTACCCTTCACCCTGATCTATGGTCTGCATTGGAAGATGCCGTGGTGGATGTGGATGAAGTGCTTATCAAGCGGTCATCAGACGAGTTGGACTGGTCATTGACCATGGCCACTGTGGAAGTCCACGAAGAAAATCAGAAAGAAACTCAGGCCCAAGATATACCCGTTATAAATAAACGATAGAGCCAGGGTCCATCATCATTTTGTCACCATGAAGCGCTGGGAGAAGGTGTTGGATAACTTATACTACAGTCCCGACAGTCCGGCAGCCTATAGTGCATTGTCGGCTCTCTATCGAGCGGCCAAACCCCAGGGGGTACAACGTGCCCAAGTCCGAGATTGGTTAAGAAGACAAGACACCTATACCTTACATCGATCTGTCCGTCGCCATTTTCTACGGAACCGGGTCATCGTGGGAGGAATAGATGCCCAGTGGCAAGCGGATTTGGTGGATATGAGCGCCTTTGCCAAACACAACGATGAGAATCGGTATATCTTGACGTGCATCGATATCCTATCCAAGTATGCGTGGGTGGTACCCATCCGGACGAAAACGGGGGCAAATCTCATAGCGGCGTTCAAAGACATCTTCAAGACCGGGCGCAAACCTTTGTATTTGCAAACCGACGAAGGCACGGAATTCCTCAACAGACCGTTCCAAGCCTTTCTCAAGAAACAGAAGGTGTTTTTCTTCCATACGTACAACGAGACCAAGGCTTCCGTGGTGGAGAGGTTCAACAGGACATTCAAAGGCCGCATGTATAAATATTTCACCTATAAGAATACAAGGCGGTACATCGATGTTCTCCCGAAACTGGTGAGGGGTTACAATCGAGCCTATCATCGAAGTATAGAGAGAGCCCCCATTACCGTGACCCAACGCAATGAAGCCCAAGTCCGGCGTGTCTTGTACCCCAGGCCATCGCAGCGAACGACGAAGGCGGTGTACAAGGTCGGCGACCCTGTACGGATCAGTAAAGTCAAGGGCAAGTTCGAGAAAAGTTACTTGCCCAACTGGAGCGATGAGCACTTCCTGATTAAACGGCGCCTACCCCGACAGCGGCGAGTCTATGAACTGGAAGATCTCCAAGGCGAAACGTTGCTGGGGACGTTTTACGACACGGAATTACAGCCTGTTGTAAAAACACAGCAAGACTACTACACGGTGGAGCAGATTTTGAAAACGGAACGTCGACGTGGCAAACTGTTTCATTTCGTAAAATGGCAAGGCTGGCCCAGTTCCTTCAATTCCTGGGTCGCTGCCAACCAGGTGAAACGACTATAAAACCAGACACCACTGCCGTCCTCCTTCATTCCACGTCCGACCCCAGTGCTATGGACCAACAGCAGCTGCCTCCGAAGACAGCGTCTCGCAAAACGCGCAAAGCGCAAGTGGTCTTTGGGGTGCTATTGCTAACCCTGCTGAGTGTGTTGTACGGAGGTGTGTTTTACGACGTAGCCTATGTCAGTACGTTACTTAACCAACTGAGAACACCAGCCATCAGTGAAACGGGTCTACAGAGAGCACCAGTCGTATCGAGCCCAGTCACCACCACCACCACACCCCGCGTACAAGCCACGTCGAGCTCTACACTTACACCAAGTACACCTACTACGTCTCAAGACCCACCGGATTTCATCCCTCACAGTGAACCGTCCACCCACGTTGTACCCACCCCCAGCACCATCTCTGAACGTGAACAGACAACGACGACCGACGTTGTACCCACCACCACTCCAGTTCACTCGTACGAAATTTACAAGAGCGGGTTACCACGACAACGGATAGACCTCAAACCATGGACCCTCGGTGGCAGCATCCCTTCACCTGCGTCATCGCAGGACCGACGGGCTCCGGCAAAACGCACTTCGTCAGGAAGCTCCTTCAACACGCCGACAGCATGATCACTCCACCCATTGCCCGAGTCGTGTGGTGTTACGGAGAATGGCAGGAAGCGTATGCAGCAATGCCCCACATCACGTTCGTGGAAGGCCTACCCAACCTGGCCGATTTGGAACCCGACACCTTGGTGGTTCTGGATGATCTCATGGCGGAGACGGATGCACGGGTCACCCAACTCTTTACCAAAGGCAGCCATCATCGACGGCTCAGCATCATCTACATTGTGCAGAATCTGTTCAGTAAAAACAAAGAACATCGGAATATCAGCTTAAATGCCCACTACCTGGTGGTCTTCAAAAACCCGAGAGATACCACTCAACTGCTGCACCTGGCGAGACAGATGTATCCCGGCCGCACACCGTTTGCGTTGGAAGCCTTCAAAGATGCCACAACCCCTCAGCACGGGTATATGCTCTTCGACCTCAAGCAAGCCACCCCCGACCACCTTCGACTACGGACCGGCATCTTTCCCGGAGAGACCCACCACGTGTACATGCAAAAATAATGTAAACACACCCACAGTGGCGCCCCCAGCTGGGGTCTGTGTGTTTGATGATGGGGAATAATAAAAAGAATGAATACCACAGCAGGGTTGACTTTGTCTGTGAGGTGGATAAAAAGGGCAGAGTTGTGGGTTCTAGCATTAGTTGTACAGGATGTCTGCGCGAGTACGGAAGCACGCTCCCACGCTCCGTGTATTGAAGACGGCCCCACCCGAGTTAGTCCGAACCATTGTACGCGGTGCGGACCCTGACCTTGTACGCTGTCTGTGCGAGATCGGGTACAACCTGTTAAAAGGCAACGTACCACTGACTCCGGCTCAGAAGACCAAGTTGGCCAAGCATAAGACAGGTCTCCGAACCCTAGTCCACAAGCGGGTCCCTCAAACACAAAAGAAAAAGGTGTTACAGAAAGGCGGCTTTCTCGGGGCCATCTTAGCACCGTTGGCCGCTTCCGTGTTGGGTCCAGTATTGGGTGGACTCTTCGGCCGACAATGAACCACACGAAAAAAATGGTCCTCGTCGAACCACGGTTCCTGCAAAACCTCCAATCACCCTACCCTGTCCCACCTACGGTGAAGACCATAAACAGCCTCGATGGAGAAATGCAACAGATCTTACAGAGACCGGGGTTAAGCGACAGTGAGAAAGTACAACGGTACAATGAGACGCTTCAACGGTACATGACGTTCATGGACCAATACAAAACCCTGTCTACCCCAGCAACAGCACACCACCACCACCACCACCACCACCACGTGACAGACCGCTGACCTCAGCACCGCTCCAACAGCCGGGTGAGGTAGCCCCCACAGCCCCACAGTGGGTGGAAGACGAAGTGCTGAAGAGTGTACCTGCCTCGTTCAAGAAACAAGCTGGCCTGGTATTACAACGGATGAAACAGAATCCTAACATGACTTGGAATGATAAAGGCGAACTCCTGGTACAGAATCAGGTGGTCCCCGGCACCCACATGACGGATTTAGTGAATGATCTGATGCGTCAACGCAGATCGCACACCGATCCTCGAGGATGGGAGGTCTTCGCTCAAGGCTTGAAAGACATGCATGTACCACAGGAATTGGTGGGGAACCCCCACCGCTGGGCCTTTATGCAGCAAACCCAGCAATCGCCGAGTCGTGCACCACGACTCTCACCACAACCTTCTTGGGAATCCGACTGGGAACCGGAGTCACCCCCCAAAACTCCACCACCATCACAACGGGCACCTTCTTTTCAGACCTTTAAAAAACCACCCTCGATCAGGACACCCCACATCTCCAGAGCCGTGACACGTAGCAAGTCAACGCGACGAACACGACGCCACACAACCGCCCAAGGCCTGGAAGACCTATTAAAACCAACAGCAGCAGCAGGACAGCTCAGTCGCCATGTTTTACCTGACCCTACCCAGTAACAGTTCGCTGGATGTGTTTCCTGACAACACCGTGGCCAAGTACGTCACCCAGTTACCACAACCGTTACATTTACCTGGACGCTGGGAATGTGCCCTCGTGGATATCCAATACCCTTACTCGTGGTACAACGTGCGAGCCAATGAAGTGTGGTACGAGGTGACCTACGAAGGCAAAAACACCCGACTCACCCTGCCCGAAGGCCAATACGATACTCCCAAGGAGTTCATGGGTGGGCTGTCAAGACTGTTGCATGATAAGGCGCTACGGGGGGTGACGGATAGTGCAACACGCCTGATAGCCTTGCGCTTCAAGAGAAACGTGTTCTTCGATGTCAACGTACACAACGACAAGGCACAGCTTACCGTCACCGATACCGTGAATGTGAAACTCAGTCCTACACTACAGCAAATGCTGGGTTTCGATCTACAGACGTTCGCTGGTCCCACCCAACACCATGGCGAGATGCCGATGGATATGAAGTCGGGTATGTACGGACTCTACGTCTACTCGGACGTGGTGGACAACCACATCGTGGGCGATATCAACACACCTCTGTTACGGGTGGTCCCCATTAAAAAGACGTATGGAGGTCAAGTCACCCACAGTTTCAACCATATCATGTACCTGCCCGTACGACATACCGACATCAACACGATCACGGTGGATATAAGAGATGACACGGGACGACCGGTGGCATTCGAACGAGGAAAAGTGGTGCTGACACTTCATTTTCGACAAGCACGTGCTCCCCACTTTGCATAATGAAAGTACCTTACGAGTGCGATGCACGCAGCTATGCCGACTATTATGCCCAACAGGCCGGGGGTGGCTTTCCGGTCTTTAGCGGTGCACGCATGCAACGAGGACATGGTCTGGGGAACATACTCGGCAGCATTGTGAAAACGTTCCTGCCCTTGGTGACGCGTGGGGTGAAAGCAATCGGCAAACAAGCGGTACGCAGTGGACTGCAAGTGGCCGGTGATGTCTTGGGGGGTACGGCACCCCGACAAGCCTTGAAACGACGGGCCAAAGAAGCGGGAGGCGTCTTGGTGGCCAAAGCACAACGCACCGTAGGGAATAAAAGAGCTGCCCCACCGAGACCACGCACCAGTCGACGACCGACCCAGCGACGACGCACATCCAAGAAGACCCGGGATATCTTTTCTTAAAACATGTCCTTAATCCACACCGAGTCCTGCCCCTCCACCAACAGTGAATTTGATTTGTGGACCGTGCCGCCCACACAAACCAGTGTCGAACAAGGATTATGGGTGGAGCATCTCCCGCTCTCCAGCATCAACGAAACCGGGCCCATCGAGTTCACCATCAGTAATGCGGATACGGCCTATGTGGATTTAGCCCATACCTACTTGTATGTGAAAGCCAAGGTGGTCAATGGAGCTGGCACCAGAATCGCTGACCAAGCAACGGTGGGCCCGACGAATCTCTGGCTGCACTCGATGTTTCAGCAGGTGGATATTTTTCTCAGCGACAAACTCATCAGTGACTCCACCAACACGTACCCCTATCGAGCCTACATCGAGACACTGTTGTCGTATGGCCGAGAGGCTAAAAAATCTCAGCTGACAACCGCTTTATTCTACAGGGACACGGCCGAGCACATGGACACGGCGGACAATGGGGGATATAACAAACGGAAGGCTTTCACTGCGAACAGTGCCTCGGTGGATATGATGGGTCGACTGCATGCAGACATGTTCATGCAAGACCGGTACCTGTTGAACAAGATCCCCATCAAAATCCGACTGATACGGGCGCCTCCGACCTTCGCCTTGATGGCCACTAACGTAGAGGGGCATGCAGCGGACTATAAGATTGTCATCCAAGACGCAGTCCTGTATGTCCGAAAAGTGAAACCGAATCCAGCCGTTCAATTGGGACACATGAAAGCCTTGGAAACAAAACCAGCCCAGTACCCTATCCGACGTGTGCAAACCAAAGTGTTCTCTGTGCCTGCTGGAAATATGGGCGCCAACAAAGAAAACCTGTTCCTGGGGGAACTACCCAAGCGATTGATCCTGGCCTGTGTGGAAAATACCAGTTTCAGCGGAGCCTACCCAGAGAATCCGTTTGACTTTAAACATTTCGGCATCAATTTTGTGGCCCTGCATGTGGATGGACAACAGGTGCCAGCCACGGCCTTAACCCCGAACTTTGGGCGGAGGAATTTCATTCGAGCCTATCAGAGCCTGTTTACAGCCACCGGTCAAATAAACCAGGACGAAGGGAATATGATCAGTCGGGAGGACTACGGGAACGGATACACGTTGTTCTGTTTCGATCTGACCCCCACCTTAGAGAACGACCATCAGCTGGCCCTGGCCAAGCAAGGCAACTTACGGTTGGAAATCCACTTTGCACGAGCCCTGGCCACCACCGTCAATGTGATCTGCTACGCCGAGTTTGACAACATCATTCAAGTGGACAAGGCGCGCAACGTCCTGTGTGACTTCTCCACCTAACATGGATACAGACCAGATAACCACCGTGCTGGAGAATGACCCAGAGACACGTAGGGTCTTTCAAGGGGTGTTCGCCCGAGATGTGTTTCCATTAGACCGTATGTATCCGGCTGCTTACGTTCTCAACACGGACCCGATGGATCGACCCGGTGAACACTGGGTGGCCGTGTACTTGACAGAACAGCAGGGGGAATACTTTGACCCGTACGGTCTGCCACCCCTCCATCCCGATTTAACAGACTTCATGGATCAAGGCACAGAGACGTGGTGTTGGAATAGTCAAACGTTGCAAAGCCTGACCAGTGGCGTGTGCGGACAATATTGCTTGTTTTACCTGTACCATCGATGCCGGGGAAGACCCTTATCTACTATCGTACAGATGTTTGACGAGTACCCCCAGGCCGAGGACCGCGATGTACTCGTCTATGACTGGGCCGCCCATCATTTCAATGTACAAGCCCCGTTCTGGGCTTAAGTTAATGACAAGCCCCTTGTTCTGGGCTTCAATGTACAAGCCCCTTGTTCTGGGCTTCAGTTAATGACAAGCCCCTTGTTCTGGGCTTCAGTTAATTACAAGCCCCTTGTTCTGGGCTTGAGTTTTCACGTGGTTGTTCTCACGTTGTTGTTGTTCACTGAATAAAAAAAATGAGATCTCACCAAAAAACCCTGTCTTGTGTGTTTTATTCCTAATGCATCAATGCCCAATGTGGAGATTCAGTCAAACTGAAATCAGTGGTGTAGGATGGGGCCAAAATGTAACCCATCAAGTTTAGAATGCAAGAGCACTATAGTAAAAAATAGAGAGCCAATGAAATCAGCCTACAGACCAAGTACGTGTCTTTGGTCTAGGTTTGGAGCGGGCATTTCATTGAGGTACGTGTATACGGTGAGTGAAGAGACTCGTCCAACACGTATAGATTATGTTGATGACTATAAGTTCTAGGTAACCCATCAAGGTTAGAATGCAAGAGCACTATAGTAAAAATAGAGAGCCAATGAAATCAGCCTACAGACCAAGTACGTGTCTTTGGTCTAGGTTTGGAGCGGGCATTTCATTGAGGTACGTGTATACGGTGAGTGAAAAGACTCGTCCAACACGTATAGATGATGACTATAAGTTCTAGGTAACCCATCAAGGTTAGAAGGCAAGAGCACTATAGTAAAAATAGAGAGCCAATGAAATCAGCCTACAGACCAAGTACGTGTCTTTGGTCTAGGTTTGGAGCGGGCATTTCATTGAGGTACGTGTATACGGTGAGTGAAGAGACTCGTCCAACACGTATAGATTATGACTATAAGTTCTATGAGCATAATGCATGAAAGTGGCTTTGAACACCGTATTAGCCAATCAGTGGCCTAGAATGGAGCCAAAGGTAACCCATCCATGTCCAGAAAAACATTACCCGGGTGTACAAGAACCCAGATGTAGGCGCGGACGTCAGCGAAAGCACACCGTGAATACCCCAATTCGATTGGCTGATTGTTCGACCGCTGATTGGTTCTTTTTCTCGACCGCTGATTGGCTCTTTTTCTCGACCGCTGATTGGTCCAAATGGAACTGCCCATCTTTCCCAGGTTCATCTAGAATCCCCCTTTTTTGTGCTCAAGCTCTGACTATAGCGATGCCGCAACATTGTCTCATTGGACATTGGACCGTCTGACCTGGAGGTCACCCTTTGACCTTTTGACCCGCGTCCGCGCGCGCGCGCACTGCCGGGGATGACGCGAGATGACGCGCGCGCGCGCTGCGGGGCGCTGGGGCGGGAAAACACCCCGGCGGTTGAACATTGGAACTCTTGTGGGTTTGGAGGATGAACATACGGACGTCTAAGGGAAAAAATTGGAACTCTTCTATGTGTGAAAGTGAAAACCCGGAAGTGACGTCACAACCCACGTCACCTGCGTATATACTCCTGTAAAATAGAGCCGATTTTATTTCTTTGGAAGGGTCAAGGTCAATAGGACTTGCGCTTTTTATACTACTAAACTGTGAAGTAGATTACATCTTACATAGGCCTTAAGGCCGTGATATGCCTATGAAGTATTCTGGGGCATGGTCAGTACTTGCCAATTTTCCCTTCGTCTACTACTCGCCGATTTTTTTGATTTATTTATTTATTTATTTATTTCCTCGAGAGCTTTAAAATAAGACCTCACTCTACCCCATCGGGCCACTAGTGCTCCACCTAGACTCCAACATGTCCACCCCGTATGAATTTATACATACTAATATCACAGTATATGAGTGTATATGGGTCTATATGGATCTATATACAAGCCTACGCGGTACTTTCATAGTTTTTTTCCATCGTATTCTACATGATCAACCTCATAGCTCATAGTAAAAGCCATAAAAAAAAACGATCACCCCTATACCCATACAGGCCAAATATAGCGGACACGATCTTCGCCTGGGAATTGGTCTAGTCCGAGTTGTCTCCCTTGCACCAAAGCGTATAGATGGCGCTGTGGTTTGAACGACGTTATTATGCGGGCAAATTGACCTTGAGCAGCCATTTTGTTAGCGTTTTGTTAGCGTCCTGCATACGGAGGACGATTTCACTGATCATTGTGTTGTTTTCTGAGCTGGGGAACATTCTCTGTCGCAGTTTATAACGGAACTTTGTTCCTTTCGGTGTCCGCTGAGATGAATAATGTGATCTGCATCATGCATCGCCTGCATGTATACCCGTAGACTGTAATCGAGAGAGTGTGCTGTGTTGTGTTCGAGCGGACGCGTAAATTTGTGTGATATCAGACAGGAAACGTGAAAATTGATATTCTTTCACAGATTTCGAAGTGTATACAGTTCTGGTGAGGTGAACGCAGCCTTTATGTGCAGCGATTTGAACGATGATGTAGGCCACCGAACAGGTTTTGTGGAATCAACATTCTGTAACACGCCTCCCTTGACTGGAGGGATTTTATCGGACATCTGCAGTACGGAACGCTATTTTGTTGCATACATTCGCTTATCGTGGCAGTCCGTATAATTTGTCAATTTTTGTGTTTGGTTTCGTGAGAGAGGACGACATTCGTTTTCATCAGTGCAAAACTCCCGCTCCCGCACCACAACAGTGAAAGCTGGTGGATGAAATTCTACTCCACGGGAACGAATGAATGGAATATCTTACCAAACTCTCAGGTAGGATGTGGGTTTCAGGGGTTCACCGGGTGTGACAATTTCTTTATAATGATTTGTGATAAAAGCGGGTAAAACCTAATGTCAAAATCTCGTTGAAGGTCACGGAGATGTCGATTTATTGCTGATCAGCTGATTTCCAGATGATGAAATATCTGAAATATCTGTTGTTTGGCGTGTGCTTTGTTGTGCCATTTCTCCATCGGCTTTTTCTTTAACTGGTGGTGTCAACATATTTTGTAACATGGAGTCTATATCATCAAAACATTGTTCAACATTCGGTGTGGGTGCTAGGGCAAAGAACTGCGCTGTGTCCGGAGGATCTTCACAATGGACTGTAGCAGCATAATTCACGGGTTGAGCTGGAAATAAATCTTTGATTATCGCTTCCAACCAGGGTTGATCATGTCTGCAGTACGGAACGCTATTTGTTGCATACATTCGCTTATCGTGGCAGTCCGTATAATTTGTCAATTTTTGTGTTTGGTTTCGTGAGAGAGGACGACATTCGTTTTCATCAGTGCAAAACTCCCGCCCCCCGACCCGCACCACAACAGTGAAAGCTGGTGGATGAAATTCTACTCCAAGGAACGGTAACGAATGAATGGAATATCTTACCAAACTCTCAGGTAGGATATGGGTTTCAGGAGTTCACCGGGTGTGACAATTTCTTTATAATGATTTGTGATAAAAGCGGGTAAAACCTAATGTCAAAATCTCGTTGAAGGTCACGGAGATGTCGATTTATTGCTGATCAGCTGATTTCCAGGACAGACAGACATTATCTCGGCTCTT
Source organism: Hanleya hanleyi (assembly GCA_036873755.1). Taxonomy (NCBI): domain Eukaryota; kingdom Metazoa; phylum Mollusca; class Polyplacophora; order Lepidopleurida; family Hanleyidae; genus Hanleya; species Hanleya hanleyi. Next base: position 62,507 of record JAVTVY010023030.1, read on the forward strand.
TTCTCTTCGAAATTCTTGTAATTTTGTTGAAAAAAATAAAACTTTGGAAAAAAAATAAAACACAACATTTTTAGCAGATAGCATAATCTTGCACTCACTGACACCCACAATTCACAGCCGCCATTTTGTCCCACCACCCACAGCCACCATCTTGTCCCTCCACCCACATCTTGCACTCACTCACACCCACAATTCACAGCCGCCATGTTGTCCCTCCACCCACAGGCCACCATTTTGTCCCACCACCCACGGGCCACCATGTTGTTCCACCACCCACAAGCCGTGTAGACTATAAATAACCTGGGGTCTGTTGTCATTTATTCACAAAATACGATTATAACGACTTGGCTGCAGAAACTCCACCACAACGATGCCAACACGAAGCCGAGGTATCCCGCTTCAACGAACAGATTAACGGTATGAGACATGGATGAAATGAAGGCGGAGATTTCCAGACAGAACAAACAACGCCATAAAGAAGAAAAAAAAATCAAGATGCAGCGTGTGTACAGATGAAGAGAGCCAGTACGCAGTATATTGAAAAAAATGGGCGAGGGAGGGGAGGGGGAGGGGGGGAGGGAAATGGAATAGCCAAAAAAAATTTTTTTATTGAATACGAAAGAAAAACAAGATTCATGGAGCCAAAAAAAATCTTTTTCATTTTCTATGTTTTTTTAACAATTAAAAATTGAAATTAAAAAAGGGGAGGGGAAATTGGAGGGGGGGACAAGGGGTAAGCAAGGTGGATGGAATAGCCCCAATTTTTTCTTTAAAAATGAACCCATGGGATCGAGTGAGGTATCAAATTGAAGCTTAGGTGAAGGGGCATGTAATGGGCTGGGTGTGGGATTGAACTATCGGCCTTGTGCGCATGCGCGGTGGCCGAAAGGTATGGAAATAGACGTTTTGGAGCTAGGGGATAGCCAAATTTTTTTTTTTTTTAAAATGGACCAATGGGGTCGAGTGAGGTATCAAATTGAAGGTCAGGTGAAGGAGCATCTAATGTGCTGGGTGTGGGGTTGAATTAGGGTGATTCCGCGCATGCGCGGCGGCCGAAGGGTGTGAAAATAGCCTTTTTGGAGCTAGGAGAGGCCCTAATGGTCCAATGGGGTCGAGTAAGGTATCAAATTGAAGGTGAGGTGAAGGGGCATCTGATGGCCTGGGTGTGGATTGAATTAGGGTGATTCTGCGCATGCGCGGCGGCCAAAAGGGTATGAAAATAGCCTTTTTGGAGCTAGGAGAGCCCCTAGTCGCCCGATGGGTCGAGTGAGGTATCAAATTGAAGGTGAGGTGAAGGGGCATCTAATGGGCTGGGTGTGGGGTTGACATATCGATAAAAAATGGATATGACCTTGAACTGATCACGTGACCTCCCCGTGATGACAAATACCCAGAACCAAGTGAGTACATGCATCCCATAGTCCCAGGTCACGCCCGATTCACGCAGACCGGAAGTGACGTCATACACCTGCACACAACCGTGATGGAAAAAACCCAGAACCAAGTCAGTACATGCATTCCATACAGGCAGACGAGGTCAAAATACTCGCTTCTGATTGGCTGGTCAGGTCAGGTAAGTCACAGTGCTCCGCAAAAGTAGTGCAATGATCTAAAAATCGACTCCTTTTATACGTTTTTCTATAATCCACAATTTTGTCCCACCACCCACAGGCCGCCATTTTGTCCCACCACCCACAGCCGCCATCTTGTCCCACCACCCACAGCCGCCATCTTGTCCCACCACCCACAGCCGCCATCTTGTCCCACCACCCACACGACACAAAAAACAAGCCGCCATCTTGTCCCACCACCCACAGCCGCCATCTTGTCCCACCACCCACACGACACAAAAAACAGGCCGCCATCTTGTCCCACCACCCACACGACACAAAAAACAGGCCGCCATCTTGTCCCACCACCCACACGACACAAAAAACAGGCCGCCATCTTGTCCCACCACCCACACGACACAAAAACAGGCCGCCATCTTGTCCCACCACCCACACGACACAAAAAACAGGCCGCCATCTTGTCCCACCACCCACACGACACAAAAAACAGGCCGTCATCTTGTCCCACCACCCACACGACACAAAAACAGGCCGCCATCTTGTCCCACCACCCACAAGACACAAAAAACAGGCCGCCATCTTGTCCCACCACCCACACGACACAAAATACAGGCCGCCATCTTGTCCCACCACCCACACGACACTAAAAACAGGCCGCCATCTTGTCCCACCACCCACAGCCGCCATTTTGTCCCACCACCCACAGCCGCCATTTTGTCCCACCACCCACACACACGCATGCGCACACCACCCATTGTGACGTCACCCCAGGTTCTGCGCATGCGCAGTGAGGCGCTATTCTATCGATTTGCGTACTACCTACTACTGAGGCCATTAGATAGTAAATTTGGAATGCACACATATACAATATACGGATAAGCTAACCATCAATAAATCCACATTAATCGAAAAGAAAAACAACGCGACCATTGGAAACTGCACAAAATACATCAGAAAATCACCAGAATTTATTGAAATAAGACAAGGAAAAGCGTTCAAAATCTGTCAAAATACGGATGCGTAACCTAGCTAAAAGGCGCACTATTAAAATAGCTGGATTAATGTCAACTTTCTCAAATTTTACTTCGTTTTGACAGAGCCAAATGACTAAACGCGTTTCAAAAATTAGAAGCAAGGCTAAGGAAAATTTAATTTTGTCTGTAAATTTTGGAAGAAGGCCAAAACGAATGACAGAACTGTTCCGTGAAAGACGAATATTGGAAAAATCAAAAATCCAGCCAAACACTAAATTCCAAACAAGACGGACATTAGCACAAAAACCCATGAGATGTTCACCTGTTTCAATTTGGGAACAAGAACTACATTTAGTATTTTGGGTAATCTTGCGCATATAAAATAAATAATTTGTAGGTAAAATATCATGACTCAGTTTCCAGGCCAAATCACAGGAACTCGGGTCGATTACAGGAATAACCATTTGTTTACCGATGGGACTTAAAAGTTCCCTTCTTAAGTGACTGAGCTCACAGTCAATTCCACAAACCTGCCGTCGGGACATTTAGGTACACACGGAAAGTTGTCTCCGACTATTTGAAACAAACTATAGCGAGCTGTGATCAACAACCATTGGTGCCGTCATCAGACACGCGGATAACCCTCTCTACTCAGCAAAACGTAGTGGATTTCAGAAGAAAATTGTTGCACTCTTGTTTGAGAAAGTTTTTAGTCAATCTAACTGGGAATTTTTTAGTTGAATGATTTCTAACATCAAGAACATAATGCTGGTTTCGTTTTGGAATGCACACATATACAATATACGGATAAGCTAACCATAAATAAATCCACATTAATCGAAAAGAAAAACAACGCGACCATTGGAAACTGTACAAAATACATCAGAAAAGCACCAGAATTTATTGAAATAAGATAAGGAAAAGCGTTCAAAATCTGCCAAAATACGGATGCGTAACCTAGCTAAAAGGCGCACTATTAAAATAGCTGGATTAATGTCAACTTTCTCAAATTTTACTTCGTTTCGACAGAGCCAAATGACTAAACGAGTTTCAAAAATTAGAAGCAAGGCTAAGGAAAATTCAATTTTGTCTGTAAATTTTGGAAGAAGGCCAAAACGAATGACAGAACTGTTCTGTGAAAGACGAATATTGGAAAAATCAAAAATCCAGCCAAACACTAAATTCCAAACAAGACGGACATTAGCACAAAAAACCATGAGATGTTCACCTGTTTCAATTTGGGAACAAGAACTACATTTAGTATTTTGGGTAATCTTGCGCATATAAAATAAATAATTTGTAGGTAAAATATCATGACTCAGTTTCCAGGCCAAATCAAAGGAACTCGGGTCGATTACAGGATTAACCATTTGTTTACCGATGGGACTTAAAAGTTCCCTTCTTAAGTGACTGAGCTCACAGTCAATTCCACAAACCTGCCGTCTGGACATTTAGGTACACACGGAAAGTTGTCTCCGACTATTTGAAACAAACTATAGCGAGCTGTGATCAACAACCATTGGTGCCGTCATCAGACACGCGGATAACCCTCTCTACTCAGCAAAACGTAGTGGATTTCAGAAGAAAATTGTTGCACTCTTGTTTGAGAAAGTTTTTAGTCAATCTAACTGGGAATTTTTTTATGAATGATTTCTAACATCAAGAACATAATGCTGGTTTCGTTTTTGGGAAAACAGCTCAGTTTCCTATCGAAATTAGGTTAATTAGTTTTGGGACTTTTTAGTCCCGTTGGGTAATATCAGAAGTCCCGATGGTAATATCAATCACCAGTTCGTGTAAGTTATGAAACTAATAAAAGTTCAATTGGATGTTGAGGCATATTGTAATGCATAATGCACCTTATATTCGCATGTATGAAGGGATGAAGGTTCAAATCCCACCAATAGTTTATTTATTCTTGCTCTCTCGAGCTGATTTATGCCATACAAATATGCCACACAAACACCCTATGGGTAATTGTGCTACTTTCATCTGACTTTATCAAGATTTCCAAATGTCTGACTGTTCGATGCTACATGTAGGACAGCTAAATATTCATCGCAAATATGTTATTCACCAAATTCCTCTGTGATCGCTGTTGATATTCGACTTACAGAGGAACATAACTGAAAACGTATGCTCATGGGAAACTGTAATGGCAAACATGAATGAGCACTTTCTGGACAATTTTAGTTGTTTCAATCATTTCCTAGTTTCAATTATTTATCTTTGTTGGAAAGATGGTTCTACGGGCAAATCCTTGATGTTATATATTGAAATAACGTATTTTATTACATTATTCATGTCTAATTTGCGCGCATGGTGCTTACCAAATAAAATACTTATTTCTTTTAATTTGATTTTCAGAGAATCCCACGAATCTAAAGTTATGATGTTGTTCACTAGTCTTAACTCACGAGCACCCCCCCATGTAGAAACGATCGAATCTGCACGCAACATTATTAGAGTACCAGGTATATTGACATTTCTCTGGATATAAAACACGGAAGATATCAACAAGACGGAAACCTTTACATTGCTGATCTAAAACAGCAGCACCTGCAGTGCCAGAATGAGGATCCCCGCCCAATTTATATAATTTGATATTACTCACGCAATTAAAATCACCTCCCCAAATGATGGACCTATTACATACCAAGAAAAGAGTTATGTAATCAAAGAAATCTCAGCGATAACTGGCAATATTTGGTGCATAGGAATTTAGAAGACGAAAAGATTCGCCATTTATTAAAACATCGCAATAGATAAAACGGCCTTCGAAATCGAAATGGAACCCCTGATAAATATCCGTCAAGTGTTTTGAAATTAGAATTCCAACACCGCGACTTCGATTTGTCCCAAAACTCCAAAAGGCTTTACATGGCCAAAAATTGGAGAACTCTTGCTCCCACTAATTACCTTCGGAAACATTTGTTATATAACATTCCTGTAAAAAAAAGCACATCGAGCTTGTTGTGAACGGTCCACGAGATGAGCAGCTTTCGCCGTCGTTCGTCCCGTAGGCCGTTACAATTCACAGTCGCATAGCGTGTCATTGCTTACAGGAAATCGACAGCAAAACCACAACAAGAAAAAAGACATGGATAAAAATATTACGGTTATAACCTGTAGAGAAGAGTTGAAGTTTAATGTCATTATACAGTCAAAGATATTCGAATCCCATTGTCCAGGGACAGTCCATGTTGGGGGAAAACCGTTGCCATAGTCCGTAATTGAAAGTCCGGGTCGTCATTTGTGAAATCAAACGTATGTGTGTAATTTATTATTATCACCGCACATCGTCACAGGTAGAAGGATCCTTTCCTTAACAAGGGTAGGGGGGCGATCAGAAGACGAACGAAGCGTAACCAAGGCGGCCTCGGTAACACTCCCAGGCAAAACGTGAGCAGCCTTAGATTTTTCCCCTTTTCTAGCTTTTCTCCCCTTCCTAGACTTCTTCTGCTGACCCGTAGGGGCAGGGGTATCTATTTCCATATCGGAATTATTGGCAATCATTCTTATCAGAATTTTGCACACTATTTTCCGCAATAATGAGCTCTCTCTCATCAGAGGATCCGGCTGAATCCTCATTCGGCCTCTTAATCCCAGAGACAGAAGGCACATTTGCTACATCCTTTGGAGCGGTAGACTTGTCTATTTCAGCTCCGATATCCTGTTTCATCAGCGGAATCCTCCAAATCTGGCATACTGGTACGAGTCGAAACTTCAGATGCATTAGATTCGTCATCTTCACGAACGGGCGACTTGATCGGCTCAACCGTCGACTGCGCCAGCTGGGGCACAGGGTTATCTGAAAGGTCAGCATTAGACTTCGTCGGCTCGGCCATCGGCTTCGCCGGCGGGGGCACAGGCTTATCGCGGAGGTACGCGCCGCGTATGACGCGGCTCTATACTCTGCATAGTGGAGTGGCCATAAACTCTGCAAACGTGACAGTAAGGGGTTGTACATTTAGAGGCAATGTGCCCCTCCACACCACACTTCAGGCATCGTGCCGGCCTTCCCTGCACCACCAGAAGAACTTGCGTGCCAAGAACTTAGAATAACTGGGGCAGCGAGTGCACCACATGAGGTGGTGCCCAAAGCGCAACTCTCCTAATACCCGTTCTCATACGGGGGGCATCGCCCACTCCATTTTCCCACGTAACATTCACCACTTTGCCATAGCGCGTGAAAGCGTCTCTAAGAACATCATCCTTCAAGAAGATGGGCAAGCGGTGCACACGGATAATTGATACATTCTGGTCAAAAGGTAAAACAAATAGTACTTGATTGGATTTAGGACACACGAGGCGGCCAACAGCCACCAACTTCTCCATCAGACGACGAACGGATTCCAGAGTTACAATCCACAGATTGTATTCTCCATTTGGAGAAATGGCAAAGATATCCTCCACTTTTACAACGGAAAGCAATGGTCCAAGAATACCCTCTCTGTCCCCGCCTTTATTCACTTTGACCAAAACACTGCGTCTACAGACATCCTCGTCTATATAATCCTCAGGATCCATCGTGATGCAACATTTTCGAGATGCTCAAGAAGAATGCAAAAGTTGGAAATCAAAAGACAGATCAGTTATTAAATATGATTGACAGATCAAGACTTACAGTTTTGCACACGGGATTGGCCAATCATAGAGCAGCGCGCTGATGGGGAAGGCCCCAAACACCTGCACAGCGGACACCTGTCAGTTAGAAATGTACACCGTAACCGATGAGCGGAGTACGTCGTGCACCTGGTCGTTAGACTGTATTCGATTTCCAATCAGTCCCGGTGACAGCAGCGAAAATCAATTAAATCCACAGATTAATTATGACACGCTCCTAATATGGCAGCAAAGGGAAAGTCCCAACGGAGTCGAAGTAACACCTGTCCGGTTTGACAATAAATTCTGACAAAATCAGGAAACAGTTTTTCTCCAAAATACGCAAAAATTCTCCACCAAAATTCACCCAGACGTAAACAATAACTTTCCAAGGAAGTGTGCCAAAATTCAATAATGACAATCAAAGATATCCAATAGAAAACAGCATTGAGCACGGAGCTCACGAGTTTTTACGTTACGATTCTAGGCAGCTTGATTTCCTTATATACTCATGACGATAAAGCGTGGTCTTATCAGTGGGATATTAACAACATTTACAGGGATTTATTTGTTAATTATTTGAAGGTATCAGTGAACAAATGTTTACAATCAGTTGACGAACCATACTAAACAATGGAGGAAGTTATCCAAAAATCTGTTCACTCTTAACTCAGAAATTAACGTAATTAGAGCTGTTTTGCCGTCCGTTTATTGTTAGTTTCGCCGTTAACGACATATGAACGTTTGAAAAGGGAGACAACTCATATTGCCAAGACTCTTCCGTAAGAGTGATATTCATTGGTCATTGGTGGTTGGCCTGTGTAGAGCGCCCCCTTACGGCCAAGAGGCGCGAAATATGCGATGTGAATCAGCGGGGGGAACAAGGAGAGTAGGGACGTCAGTGATACAAGCTGAATAGTATGAGCGTAGGAAATGGCTAGCATTTTTATTAGAAATTCCCATTTCTCGCTAAGGAATTCCGAACATCATTCTCTTGATAATTCCAACCGGTAGGGGAGCGAGTCCCGATGTTGCATGTGTGAAAGTTTGCCAGTTACTTGCCGACGGGAGGCGATTCTCTCCGGGTACTCTGGCTTCCTCCACCAACCAAACTGGCTGTCACCATATGAGTGAAATAACCTTGAGTGTGACATTAAACCAAATTCCCCTCTTGATAATGCCTTTCTAGAGCGATATTGACCGAGAAATCCGATGAAAATGATGCCAGAAGTATGCCAATATGACGAACCATGTCTTACAGTATGATTGCAAAGATTCACAACACAAGTGTCTACGTTCATGTGTATGAACATACCTCCACGACGGGATCATCAGACGTCGTCCCGAAACCATTGGAAATCCACTTCTTTAAACCACCATCCAGGATTGACACGTTCTTGTGACCATGTAGCTGAATTATGGAAAACCAATTAAGTGAAACCTAGCTCATACTTCATGAAACTGTTTTTTTTTTCAGTCTTAAATAATACATTAATACCAAAAGCCTAAACTTGTGTCTCAATGTACAGTGAAACTTACAGTGAAAACCGACCATGCTTGAGGCCCGGTTATAGTGTCGGCTTTGATAGGGGTCTGTTTTATCAAGGACGAGAATACTTTAATTTAAGAATTGCGATATTGGGACCATGCATTATGCCGGTATTTAGAGGTTGGTCGGTTTAACCAGGTGTAAGTTAGTATTCACAGGTTTTACTGTACAACGTGGGAGAGGAATCCGTCCTAAGATATAAAGCCTGTCCTCCAATGCATTCCATATGTAGGAGAGGCTTTTATATTCCTACACAATCTGATTAAAACTCAGACTTAATAACCGCTCCTCTATCGGACATGTCGCTAATTAAGATCTGGGAGAGTCTGTATCTTAAATCTGTCGCGCATGTCAGACTGGCGACCAATCGCAGTCCAACTTCAACGGACGAATAGGTGCCTATCCGATTATTTCTGTAGTGAACCAGGCGCAGAAAAATTCAATCCAAGCGACTGACGAAGTTCATGAGCAATCACCGAAGATTATTATTTGCTCGGATAGGCACCTATTCGCCCGTTGAAGTTGGACTGTGATTGGTCGCCAGTCTGACATGCGCGACAGATTTAAGTTACAGACTGTCCCAGATCTTAATTAGCGACATGTCCGATGGAGGAGCGGTTATTAAGTCTGAGTTTTAATCAGATTGATTCCTACAAGTTGGGCCTGTTAGGAAAGCTAAGTTCAAACATAGCACGTGGTCTACAATTGTTCAGTGCTTTACCGTCAATAAACTAGCATGTTGCTTGCGTCCATGTCTAGCGAATATATAGAAAGACTAGTTGACGCTACCAAGCTATGATAGTTATTTTGGTCAATACGTTATAGTTTTGGTAAATTTTACCAATATAACTTGGCGCACTAATTTTTTTGTTTTGCGTCGTTTCCAGTATGGTTTTGTTGAGAGAAGGTGAGAAGGATATGAATATACTTAAAGTGATCGTAAACCCTCAAGTAAAGTTTCCATCAAATGAAAGACCATTGCAAACAGTGTGGAAAAATATTTATTGTAATTTTTTACGATTTTATTACACAGAATAAACTGCAAATAAAGCATGGTATTTCATGGTGGTCTGTTGCAATCATGTCTAGGTTCAGTGACGTCATACTGCCTTAATACATATTTTTAAAACTGTGTATGCACATTCCAATGCTTGATTCAAGCTTCAGGTATGTACACTTTGAGTTTGAACACAGACTCACTGTTCCAAAGTGCATGTTTCAGATTACGCAGATTTCAGCCAATCAAACTTTTCCTTACTCTTCACCTGCAGTTGATCTAAAATTTGGACTTCGATTGTTTGAAGTTTCTTGAGACAAAAAGTATCTCTTTTCCATCAATACGAGGAGAAAAACAACTATGTGTATTCTTAAAATCTCTAAATTATAATTAACTGAGTTCAGAAGAATTCATGCTATATATGCAAGTATTTCCGATTTCGATTTAGCCTTCGAAAGTCGGGCAAGAAGTTTAACAAAAAATGTTGTGACAGCACTTCACCCGGTCAAAATATTCAACCTGAACATTTCTCAAATTTAATTTTTAAAAGTTAGAATCGAGTATTTAGTTCCACAGAGGTGTTTACATTGCTAATAAGATGTGGATACATCACTTATATAGACGGTGTATCCACATTTTTGAAAATAAATAGCCGATTTTACGTCTCGCGAAAAGGTGGATACACTTCCTATTTAGGCGATGTATCCACAAAAACCCGCCAACGCCAAAGTTTGTTGAACAAAGATTACCCTATCTGGCCTGGGAATTTGGGACATGTCCAGGCTTGGTGGAGCCCATTTCGTCTCACCCCACCAATATATTTCTTACCCCCTGAGCTGGGGGGGCGTGGTGAAACTTATATTTACTACACTATACCCTTGAGTCAAGCTCTACTAGAAATGTAAAAAGTCACAGTGACGTCATTTTATAAAAAGACATTTTTGGACGATTTTTTATTTTATTACGTGTTTTCTTCACAAAACCTACATGATAAATTACTAAACAATAATCTGATGTGAAATAAAATAGCCTTTGTCCATTTTTTATCGCCGAAAAGCAGGAATTTTGAAGAAAAATGACGAAAACATCACTTTACTTGTACCTCAATTTACACATGATCCTGTACTCAGGGGGTTATATGCAATATGCTGAAATGACCCCCATATAATAAACCACAAATTCACGGAGTGTCAACTCCCAAATGTTTCTCGTTCAGGAGACAGAGTAGGAGGTTTGGTTGGAGGGGGGAGGGGTTCATATTGACCTCTCCCAGGCCTGGTTGCGTTAAAGGAGTCTGGGAGAGCTAAAAGTGATTTCAAAATTACTAACTCAATATCCAGCCACCATTGGCAGATAAGGCTTGGCTACTTAATCAGCCTTTTGTTTCACCGGTTGTTGGACTACGAACGCGGAAATTCTTCGATGGACGACGCCTGAATATGGAATGACGGACTAGACGTTTGTACTTCTGTGCTATTAGACATTCTGTGCGATTCTCTGGAATCATTCTATAGTCCTACGTTACAGCATGAAATTTAAAGTTCAACAATAGTTTGAGGAATCTTATGTGTTGTACGAGCCACCGTAACCTGTCACACACACACATCACGACGGTACTACAAGGCTGTAAGACAATACCAAGATATTATATTTCTAATACTAATTCCTGACCTTGAGATTCCACCAGGCCCTGCACGCTGCCCTGCTATCTCCTCTGTCGTATGCGATCACATGGGTGTCCGCCCAAACGCCTAGACTTTGTATGTACTCTGTGAAGCAGGCCAAGTCCGGGAGATTACGGGGAATGTATTTCGTACTCTCCACACAATGATGGAGGTCATAAAATTTCGCACCTGGAATGTGTTTACTGCAAAAATAAGATTTGCAATGTGCATGGTAATTATGTACGTATACAGTTGTTCACGTATGAAGGTTCTTGGAATCTACAACATATTGCACCAAGTTGTCCAATTTTAATATCGCTCCAATATATTACCTGTATATGCCAGGGTTCTGCTGGTGGACTGTTAGTCCCCGAGGCCCGCCCTCTGTACATGTCACTCGACAAATATATGTAGGTTTATTGTTTTGGAGGGAAATTTAAGCCGTACGACATCGGGCATTACAGGTTAGTTTCTCTGCGTATTCTTGCATTTACCAGGTTAACCTGTTGAGGCGTTTACTCCATCAGACGTCCACGATACTTATCCATTAATATCGGATTAGTTGTTTGAGCTGATCTGTCATCACAGCTCCCGGGCTAGCGTATCTAATTCCGCTCATGTCGGTGCTAGGCATCGAACACCACAAAAAAGCTCATGTATATCAGTTTCTCTTACGATTCGATGGACGAAAGGATTTTGCTTCTGTGGATTTATGAATTAGTTTTTATCAGATTCCAGACCTGATCGCATTAAATATATGCCTTTCATAGATTTTAATGGAAACCATCAGAGGATATATCTTGGTCATACATACATCTACAAAATATATATTGCGGCATCCGCGTGGACAATTTAAAAAAAAATCAGTGTTAAGGGAGTAGAGGACGTTCATTTCCCTGCTCTTATGGGGCTACAACATGGTCATTTGTCAAATTTTTCAAAACAAGCTGAATTTCCTAATAAAAGTACCCAGACATATCAAAATGGAATAAAAATCAACAAAAGACACAACACAACCATTTATGCGTTTTACTGGTGGTTCGATAGTGTGATGGGATGGACCAAAAACTTGGCATTTTAAATTCAACGGTTGAAGGGTGCAAAGTGCTCCATAGATTAAAAATTATTCCTTCGGAATACCCCCCAAATTCACTCTTATTCAGTTTCAACTAAAACAAAACTTCTGAATGGCTAATAAATTGATCTTCAATAATATTCTCCACGCCCACCCCGATTCCCCACCCTCACCCCCTCCTGGAAATAGGACTGAAAAGGCTCCGTTTATCTGTTATACTGCTAATATTTTCTAAGAAAGTATGGTGTCCCCCTGTTTTTATTACATATTTAACAAGCACTATGTGTGTTTAGTATTATATAGCAAAATGGGGAAAATTTGACCTTGGGAAGTCTGATTTATTGAACATCCATGAAGGAAAAATTCAAATTTTCCTATGTATTCAGTGTAATGGCTTTTAAGTGGTATACATGCATTTGGCTGCCATATTTTTTTAACGAGTATGGTGACCCCATATTTTTTTTTCATGGATCATCTTCTCCTAACCTGGTGAAAAAATCATGAAATTTAAAAAAAAATTCAACCTCTAGAAATGAACGTCCTCTACTCCCTTAAGTCAGCCAGTTTTGCGACGAAAAGGGGAATCACTGAGAGCACAACATATCACATAAGTTTGACTTACTCCAGGTAAAACTGTTTGAATGTGTCATGCTTCTTGTCGCCCACAAACGAGGAGTCGAGCACACGGAGGTGACGGGGATTCTTCAGCTGTGACAATTGTTCGGCCAGCCATTTTGTGGAGACCAGCGGCTTCATCCTTGACATGGACATTTCTGGAATACTAGTAGATTTGAAGTTCTAGTTACATACTATATGTTGGACTTTTCATCTACCAATTCAATGATGAAATCTGAACATATGGACTTTTCATCTACCAATTCAATGATGAAATCTGAACATATGGACTTTTCATCTACCAATTCAATGATGAAATCTGAACATATGGACTTTTCATCTACCAATTCAATGATGAAATCTGAACATATGGACTTTTCATCTACCAATTCAATGATGAAATCTGAACATAATAAAGAGACTATGCCATACATATATTGGTACACGAGCCAGCAGGTTGCTATGAGATCAACAGCATGAATTAATGGACATAGGATTGAAGGTAGCAGTTGTGCCAAAATTTCGAATCTTTCAATGAAAGGTCAGAATTTTAATTACTACTTCCAAAGCTGTCCACAACATATGTCGGATTACCTATAATCGTATTCCCGATTAGAAGAGGACAACTTCTGTTTTATGAATGAGGTATATATATATATGAGGGTAAATTTTACCAGTCTTTTGCGTGGGTATACAGTCTTAGTCCGGGATGTTAGGGCATAAAAGGGACTGTTTGGTTCAGATTCTTCCAAAAGCACGAAATTTGGCCCATATGTCGCCCATACAATACCTTTTCGATTTTTGACGGGCGCCAAGGTAGTCGCCCCCTGGGGCCGCCATATTGGCGAAATTCAATATGGCTGCCACCCGGGTTAGATGTCAATCGTATTTAAGAAAACAAAATGACTAGAATCATGAATAATACAACTTTTTAGTGGTTTTCGGTATCGGGGAATCTGATTCTGATCTTATTTCAACGCTTTGAGGTCAAGGTCACCCTAAAGGTCATTTTGGGGTCAAGTTCGTCATTTTTAGTGGTTTTTAGTCGAGATATACAAACTACCTCATTTTATCGATTTTCGGGGTTGAGTAACCCGACTCTGGCAATATTTTGACGATTTGAGGCAATATTGCATGTGAGGTTCGCGATAGAGGTCACCCGAATCAGAGATCAACCAGAGGTCAATTATAGGAAACACCAAAAGGGCTCGAATCACAAATAATACCATGGGGCTTTGTGGCCTCGGAGAATTAGATTCTGACCTTATTATTACGATTTGAGGTCATGGTCACCTCACTTGGGAATTAAAGGTCAAAGATCAACAGTTGCTACTAAAAACAATCGAAACAAGATTATTCAGGAATGTTATTAAAATACTTCGGAGATGACATCTGCTGACAAAATGCTATAACTATGCCGCTATGCCGCTATGTGCATTTAAATGTTCAAAATACAACACAAAGACCGCTTTAGCAACAATATACCAATGATTACTTTTACTACCTATGCCTTCTGGCTTGCGCTCTATGATGCCAGCAATAAGTAATACTTGTCATCACCGCCCTCGTTATTAACGCACCCGCCTTCGCATTTGCAGAGGGTCGTGTATCGGACATCGGCACAGTTGCATTTGTACCTTCCCGTGCATGCCTTGAGTCAGCTGCAGTGCATGATAATGGCATATGCCATAGAAGTGTCACTGAGAGTGGTCCATAGCGGTTGCCATATACTGGTGCAATCTTTGTGCCAGCTCCATGCACTCACTGAAGTCAGGGGTTTCCTGCTGGAATGAAGTGACCTGACTCCAGTAGAAACTCGCTTGCAGTAGCGCTCGCTTCACATGCTGCAACAGCGCGGCTTGGGGGGTGGGATGTTTTCCAGCGATCTGGTTGCAGTGGTGAAGAGGTGATGCTTGGCCTCATTGACACCCGCTGCACCACATCCCTTGCTGTACATTAGTACGATGAAGCGTTTTATAAGCTCCATATGCACGGACTCGAGAGTGTCAGAATCGTGCGTGAGAGCCACTAGTGTGTTGGTGAGGTCCGATATGCTTGTACAGGCTACCCAGGCGGTCTTTTTGTCACATCCAAGAAACTGTGAAGTCGTCTTGCACCCCGTTAAGCTGTGAAAGAGGGGTAGTGCCAAGGACTTTGACGAACCAAGATCGGAACAGATGGTTTGGACTGAAATGCCACAATACTTTTTCCGGTATCCCTAAAATCCCGAAGTATGAATGGATCAGCGGCTTCTTAAAAAATGAGAACAAAAAGGAGCCGTTCTCATTCATCAGACACAGGTCTCCAAGACTGACTTTGCGGAAAGCTCCTCCTGTGTGCCCGTTTTGAGTCCGTGTTCTTCAACAGGCGTTGTGACTTCACAATACTTCAACCGTCAACCATTCCGAGGCGGACACCAGGATCCTCCTGCATCTAGCGCATGCTTCGGTACTGGGGAAAAATATTGTGACATTCCAGTCCATACTATTTGCTCTGATCTCGGTCCGTCCAAATCCTTGGCACTACCCCTCTTTCATGGCCTTACTGGGTGCGACGCGACATCACAGTTTCTTGAGAGCGCAAACCAGAAGGTATAGGTACTAATAATCATTGGTATATTGTTGCTAAAGCGGTCTTTGTATTGTATTTCGAACATTTAAATACACATAGCAGCGTAGCGGCATAGTTATAGCATTTTGTCAGCACATGTCATCTCCGAAGTATTTTAATAAAATTTGTTCCTGAATAATCTTCGTTCGATTGTTCTTAGTGGTAACTGTTGAGCTTTGACCTTTGACCCCAAAATGGGATGACCTCAAATCTTCAAAATAAGATCAAAATCGAATTCTCCGAATGCCACAAACCCCTATGGTATTATTTGTGATTCTTTTGAAGTTTTACCTACAATTGACCTCTGGTTCGGATGACCTCT
This sequence comes from Hanleya hanleyi, assembly GCA_036873755.1. Lineage (NCBI taxonomy): Eukaryota > Metazoa > Mollusca > Polyplacophora > Lepidopleurida > Hanleyidae > Hanleya > Hanleya hanleyi. The sequence continues at coordinate 78,489 of JAVTVY010023030.1, forward strand.
ATCGCGACTCTCAAATGAAATATTGCCCCGAATCGCCAAAATAAGCCCAGATTCGGGTTACTCAACCCCGGAAACCAACAGAATGAGGCAGTTTATATATCTTGCCCAAAAACCACTGATTATGGTGAATTTGTCCCCAAAATGCCCTTTAGGGTGACCTTGACCTCAAATCGTTGAAATAAGATCACAATCAGATTCCCCGGCCCTCAAAACCACTAAAAAGTTTTATTATTCATATTTTAGCCCTTTTAGTTATTTAACTACGATTGACCTCTAACCCGGGTGGCGACCATATTGAATTTCGCCAATATGGCGGTCCTAGGGGGCGCCCGTCTTGGCGCCCGTCAAAAATCGAAATAGTATGGTATGGGCCAAATTTGGTGCTATTGGAAGAATGTGAACCAAAAAATCCCTAACAGCCCCGACTATCTGGTATTTTGTCGATAAGATAAATATTTCCATGAGTCCTCAGACTGGTATCCCGAATTTATCACATTGAAGAGTCATTTTCCTCGTTGGTTTAAGGATGTCCGCTGGTGGTAAATCAAAGTAATTAACTTTTTGAATAACGTGTGTTGCTGCATTCATAATTGTGTAATATGAGGAAAAACGAAGAAAACGAGAGATCCTGAAGGATCTTGGCGCCCACCATTGTCTGATAATTGTAAGCTAATGACAAGAGGATCTTTTTGTCCATTGTTACTAAGAACAAACGATTGATTTGTAATTTTGTTTGCAGAATTTCGAATTTGAGCGAAAAAGATCGAAAAAGGGACACTGGAAGACATCAAGATATTATCTATCTAAGGTTCAGGAGTTTCAAGATTTCTAGAAACTGTATTTGATGTCGGTTGTTATAGTACAAGTGAAATGAGCAAAGTTAGTCTGAAAGTGAATGTCCGGAGGATCCTTCGTCTTTATTTTGTAGTCATCATTGGGTACTGGAAGCGAAGACTAATGTCTCTGACACTTTGGCATGAGCCCTGATTATCTCTGTTGGATTGAAACACGCAGTAGTCTACAGTTGTCGAGTTGTGACGTTGTTTCACAGGAGTGACGTCCCTTGGGCAGACAAAACGGTGGGGGCAGTTCATTTGCAACAGCATGGACTAAAGTAAACTGGTCCATACTCCATGTAAGAGAGCACGAGATTGGGCCATTAATTACCCCTCCTTGTAAGATGACAGTGCAAAAACGACACTTTGAAAGAAATGTATATTATGTAGTTTGTCTCCATAGGGGCATTACCCCCTTCCATAAGACGACAGTGTTAAAACGACACATGTGAGGTACCAGGACTATTCTCCTCCCAGGACGATTTTCTATAACGACACTGTAAAACGACACTTTCACTGAATCATCTAAGTACAGCCATGCTTAGAAATATTGTCAGGGCCATTCTTAGTTGTAAGATGAGAACGATAGTCTAAAAACGTCACTTTGAAAGCGATGTATATTTTTTAAAGCGACAGTCTAAAAGCGACACATCATCAGATATGTTTATTTCATAAAGCGACAGTCTAAAAACCACATTATTTCTCTATACTTTCCATGATGGCACAGTGTATGGACACTCACCTTGAAAGACGACAGTGTGAAAACGACACTTTGAAAGATACGTATATTATGTAGTTTCTCTCGACAGGGGCATTACCCCCTTCCATAAGACGACAGTGTTAAAACGACACATGTGAGGTACCAGGACTATTCTCCTCCCAGGACGATTTTCTATAACGACACTGTAAAACGACACTTTCACTGAATCATCTAAGAACAGCCATGCTTGGAGATATTGTCAGGTCCATTCTTACTTGTAAGATGACAGTCTAAAAACGACACTTTGAAAGCGATGTATATATTTTTTAAAGCGACAGTTCAAAAGCGACACTTCATCAGATATGTATATTTGATAAAGCGACAGTCTATAAACGACATTATTTCTCTATGCTTTCCATGATGGCACAGTGTATGGACACTCACATTTAATGGAATATAACAGCGATACTCTCAAATATTGTCAGGCTTAACTTATATCCCAGATGACGATACATTCTAGCCACATTTACACTAAATGAAATAACATACTGTCAAATGGACTGTTAAAGTAACGGTACTTCAACATCAAAAGCAGGTGCATCAACTGAGTACAATACAGCATCAAAGTCGTGTAAAATATACCTTTCATGCAGTCCTTTTCTTATGCAGCAGCTTGTGCAAATTTTACCTCGTTTTCACATGGCCTTAATTGCTACCCACCAATGCAACACACAGAAATAACTTTTTCAAATTTATTCTCTTTGCAACTTCCTTTCTTCAACATAACCATGCATTGTTTACTGTACAATTAAATGACATTCTGATCAATGGGCATACAATTCCTTGTTATCTTCTTCATATAAATATACACGGCTACATCACATTCTCATCAACGGGTATACAACTTCACATAACATGGAAATGCACATCTTCGCTAGTCAAATCCACTACATCATGAAATTTCTTACGGGGCCTTGGTGTTCATACTAGCTAAATTGACTTTTCCATTATCCTACATGTATCTAGTGGGACTTAAAATCACCAGCACTTATTCTTAGTGGCAGTGGCATCCTGCTCATGACTTAGGTTTGCCGTTTCTATTTCCAAATCGAAAAACACCAAGGCGACCTAGGCAAATCCATGATAGTAAAAATGGAAAATGTGTACCAATTACGGTAACCATGTATCACACCTTTCTCAACAGACTTACAGCTTATAATAGGCCTACTAACATTAACATAAAATAACCCATTCAAACTTTTACTGTTATGATATAACTGCGTAACTTAATCAGATCATTTCTGTTTTCCTCTGCGTAGCTGCGAAAGTATCTATCGCTGGAGTTACTGGGGTTCCACAATTTTGCAGGGTAAATGTAAAACAGAAAGAATAAATTGCCGGAGTTATGCAGTTATGCTGGAAAAAGAATCATACTTGGTGCATCGAATGATGTTACGCAGTTATGCTGAGAAAAGGCGAAAGGGTCTTACGAAGGTATGCTGAGAAAAAAAAGAAAGGATCTAATAAAAAGAAGTGGCTTTTACTGGAGGAAATATTGTTTCAGTTGTAGATGGTATTTCTAGGTTAAACACATGCTGCTGATTACATGCACATGTACTGTCAGGCAGTCATACATTGCTCAATAATTATATAGCATTTCTTGGTTTAACATAAACATTACTCTATTCTTCACTGGCACTAGTATTTCTAGGTTTAACAGATACATGAAGTGTTTCACGGATTGAATGTTCATTCAGTCTCTCTACATAACCCACCGACTCATAGCATTTCTCGGTTTAACAGATACAGTAGGTACAAATTCTTACAGACTCCATACCATTTCCTGAGTTATGCATCAAGTTACTCAATTATGCTCAACAAAGGGGAATGGTCCATAGTCAAAAGTTATGCTGGTAGGAAAAGTGTGGTCTATAGCTGAAGTTAAGCTGAGCAATAAAGAAAGGGTCTGACGAAGTTACGCAGAACTTTACACTCCCAGGAAAAGCGATTTATAGCCGGAGTTACGCTAAGCAAAAGAGAAAGGGTCTGACGAAGTTACGCAGTTACGCTCACAGGAAAACAGGTTTATAGCCGGAGTTACGCTAAGCAAACGAGAAAGGTCTGACGAAGTTATGCAGTTAGGCTGAGCAAAAATAAATGGTCCAGCACCGAAGTTACGCTGTACGAAAGAAGTCAAAAGCTTGAAGTTACGCAGTTACGCTGTCAGAAAAAGAGAGGGCTATAGCCAGAGTTACGCAGTTACACTGAGCAAAAGAGAAAGGTTACGCTTGCAGTTACGCTTATTGCTGAGTTATGGTGAGCAAAAATAAATGGTCCATCGCCGAAGTAACGCAGTTACCCTGTCTGAAAGAGAGGTACATAGCTGGAGTTACGTAGTTACGCTGTCAAAAAAAGAGAGAAGTATAGCTGGAGTTACGCTAAGCAAAGATAAAGGGTCTGACGAAGTTACGCAGTTATGTTGAGCAAAAATAAATGGTCCATTGCCGAAGTTACGCAGTTACGCTGTCAGAAAAAGAGAGGGGTATAGCTGGAGTTACGCTGAGAAAAAGAGAAAGGATTTGACGAAGTTATGCAGTTATGCTGAGAAAAAATAAATAGTCCATCAGCGGAGTTATGCATTTATGCTGTCTGAAAGAGAGGTACATAACTGAAGTTACGTAGTTACGCTGTCCGAAAAAGAGAGGGGTATAGCTGGAGTTACGCAGTTACGCTGAGAAAAAGAGAAAGGGTTTGACGAAGGTACGCAGTTATGCTGAGAAAAAATAAATGGTCCATCACCGGAGTTACGCATTTATGCTGTCCGAAAGATAGGTATAGAAATGAAGTTACGCAGTTACGCTGAGAAAAAGAGAAGTTTGTCGAAGTTTTTTGCCAGAGTTACGCTGTCGGAGAAAGAGAGGGCTGTAGCTGGAGTTATGCAGTTATGCTGAGAAAAAGAGATCGGACTGGCAAAGTTACGCAGTTACGCTGAGAAAAAGGGGAAAAAGTGTTACTGTATACTCAAGAATATACTACTATTGTAACATTGAGCAGAAGTCCACTGTATATCAGGCTTGCCATCTCCATGGACATGTCTGCCCCAGCTCTCGTGACCGCTTACATGAAAGAATGACCCACATAACATTGGCAGAACATTCAAATGAGAAAACAATTAATATACATGTACAACATGTTGCAAAAGTAGATTTGTACAAATGGTATGGGAATGCTGAATATTTCCAAGCACTGCTGTCACATCATTTAATCGAAGTGTCGTTTTCAGAGTGTCGCTGTAGAAAATATACATATCTTATGAAGTGTCATTTTAACACTGTCGTCTTACAAGTGACAATGCCCCTGGTAATATTTTCAACCATACTTACAATATATAATTCAATGAAAGTGTTGTTTTCAGAGTGTCGCTGTAGAAAATATATATATCTTATGAAGTGTCGTTTCCCAGACTGTCGCTCTGGCAGGACAATAGTCCTGCTCCCAGACATGTGCCGTTTTAACACTGTCGTCTTACAAGGGACAATGGTCCACATAATATTTCCAATCGTAGCTGTTGCATGTACATGTTTCAATGAAAAGTGTCATCTTTAGAAAAATTCACAAGTACATGTATCATTCACACAGGGAGACCTCCACCAGTCAGGAAGATCAGTATATAACAACACAGAGCATTGCTGTCACATGATTTAATCAAACTGTTGTTTCCAGTGTCTCGCTGTAGAAAATATACATATCTTATGAAGTGTCATTTTAACACTGTCGTCTTGGAACTGAGAATAGACCGATAACATTTTCAACCCTCACTGTTTACGGTTCAATGAAACTGTCGTTTTTACAGTGTCGCTGTAGAAAGTTTGATCAACTGTATATAATAACACAGACCATTGCTGTCACATGATTTAATCAAAGTGTCGTTTTCAGAGTGTCGCTGTAGAAAATATACATATCTTATGAAGTGTCGTTTTAACACTGTCGTCGTACAAGTGACAATGCCCCTGGTAATATTTTCAACCATGCTTACAATATATAATTCAATGAAAGTGTCGTTTTTAGTGTGTCGCTGTAGAAAATATACATATCTCATGAAGTGTCGTTTCCCAGACTGTCGCTCTGGCAGGAGAATAGTCCTGCTTCTCCATATATGTCGTTTTAACACTGTCGTCTTGGAAGTGAGAATAGACCTGATAACATGCCCAACCATCACTGTTACACGGTTCAATGAAAGTGTCGTTTTTAGTGTGTCGCTGTAGAAAGTATACATATCTTATGAAGTGTCGTTTCCCAGACTGTCGCCCTGGCAGGAGAATAGTCATGCTTCTCCATATATGTCGTTTTAACACTGTCGTCTTACAAGGGACAATGGTCCGCATAATATTTCCAACCATAGTTGTTACACGTACAGGTTTCAATGAAAGTGTCATCTTCAGAAAAACTCATATACATGTACGATTCCACACCTAGGGAGACCTCCATCAGTCGCTTAAGATCCACTGTATATAATAACACAGAGCATTGCTGTCACATCATTTAATTAGAGTGTCGTTTTTAGAGTGTCGCTGTAGAAAATATACATATCTTATGAAGTGTCGTTTTAACACTGTCGTCGTTTAAGTGGCAATGCCCCTGGTAATATTTTCAACCATGCTTACAATATATAATTCAATGAAAGTGTCGTTTTTAGTGTGTCGCTGTAGAAAATATACATCTCTTATGAAGTGTCGTTTCCCAGACTGTCGCTCTGGCAGGAGAATAGTCCTGCTTCTCCATATGTGTCGTTTTAACACTGTCGTCTTGGAAGTGAGAATAGACCTGATAACATTCCCAACCATCACTGTTACACGGTTCAATGAAAATGTCGTTTTTAGTGTGTTGCTGTAGAAAATATACATATCTTATGAAGTGTCGTTTCCCAGACTGTCGCTCTTGCAGGAGAATAGCCATGCTTCTCCATATATGTCGTTTTAACACTGTCGTCTTACAACTTACAAGGGACAATGGACCTGATAATATTTCCAACCATAGCTGTTACATGTACATGTTTCAATGAAATGTATGATTCCACGCAGGGAGACCTCCACCAGTCACGAAGATCCACTGTATATAATAACACAGAGAATTCTCGTGCTCTCTTACATGGAGTAGCAACCAGTAAACTGATTTAAAATTTGAAGAAATACATTTTAATTCGGAATCATTTGAACTCCTTGATATAGAAGGTGAAAGTATGGATATTCTCTATAGTCGATATATAGAATGTGCCTCATCGTTTGATAAGCCGACTATTGTGATGCAACGTCACAACTCGGGAATACAGTATTAATTTGAAGCGTAACTTGGATTTTCGAATCTGACCAAAAAGGTATCTTGCCAACTGGAACACAAGAGGAACCTGGGTACCAATTTGAGAAAGATCCAGGCAGTATTTCCTGAGAAATGACTATAAAGTTTCATGGGGAAATCCAAGATGGCTGCCTGGTGGCCATATTGGATTTTCAAATCGGACCAGAAAAGGTATCTTGCACAACTAGACCCCAAGGGTAACCTGTGTACCAAATTTGAGAAAGATCCATGCGGTACTTCCTGAGAATTCACGATAACAAGTTTCATCGGGAAATCCAAGATGGCTGCCTGGTGGCCATATTGGATTTTCAAATCGGACCAGAAAAGGTATCTTAAACAACTAGACCCCAAGGGGAACCATGCAGTAGTTCCTAAGAATCACGATAACAAACTTTCATGGGGAAATCCAAGATGGCCACCTTATAGCCATATTGGATTTTCGAAGGTGTCTTGCACAATTAGACCTCAAGGAAAACCTGTGTACCAAATTGAGAAAGATCCATGTAGTACTTACTGAGAAATGACGATAACAATGTTTCATGGGGAAATCCAAGATGGCTGCCTGTTGGCCATATTGGATTTTCGATTCGGACCAGGAAAGGTATCTTGCACAACTAGACCCCAAGGGGAACCTGTGTACCAAATTTGAGAAAGATCCATGCAGTACTTCCTGAGAATTCATGATAAAGTTTCATCGGGAAATCCAAGATGGCTGCCTGGTGGCCATATTAGATTTTCAAATCGGACAAAAAAGGTATCTTGCACAACTAGACCCCAAGGGGAACCTGTGCACCAAATTTGAGAAAGATCCATGTAGTAGTTCCTGAGAAATCGCGGTAACAAAGTTTCATGGGGAAATCCAAGATGGCCGCCTTGTGGCCATATTGGATTTTCGAATCGGACCAAAAAAGGTATCTTGCACAACTAGAACCTGTGTACCAAATTTGAGAAAGATCCATGAAGTAGTTCCTGAGAAATCGCGGTAACAAGAATTGTTTACGGACGGACTGACTGACGACAGACTGACTGACTGACGACGGACGAACGACGGACGGACGACGGACCACGGACGAAAAGTGATTTGAACAGCCCACCATCTGGTGATGGTGGGCTAAAAATATAGGTTGGTGTCCATTTTTTGTAGACAACGTCAAGTGGACTGACCCATGCTCAATTTGATAACACAGAAATCATAGGGAATAGCCCTAGTTTTGAAGCATATTCATGAAAAAATCATATAAACTTTTTTAACTTTTTCTTATATTCTAAATGTTTGCAGATAATCACATTATCTATCAAAATTTATCAAATTGGATGGATGTTGGTGTGCAAAATTCTCGGCTAGAAGGCTTTTAAAGGAAATCCCCATCTCTTAACCTAGGAAAGGGAGATAATCCGAAAGGAAAAACAGGCAAAATGGCTGCCAAAGCCAAAAACCACCAGCGGACATCCTTAAGATATGCTAAAACGACAGAAAGATTAACGTTCAATAACGTAAAAAGTTCGCTAGTCGGACATGCAGAGTTGACTCCTTTTCATCTGTTCCACAACGAACAATAAACTGGGTCAAATAGTTAGCTGGAATTCTGACGTTCAGGTTTCTGTGGTTATAAAGCTTTCGATGATAATCTTTTTCTTATCTTCATCTGCAAATTCGTTTTACATCCGTGGATATTATCAAAGAACGCCTGTGCGAGGAGAGGTACAATAACAGTTGTCGCCCATCCTTCACGAGGACATCTCCGTCGGCTCCAGTACAGAGAGAGTGAACATTTTTCGGCTGTAGATCCATTTATGCAACCCATCCGAACCAGTCATAAAATAATAAAAGAGTGATCAAGACCTAAAGATTTATTCTGAAACGTTTGAAGAGCCAAAACATAAGGGAAATTTATTTATTTTTTACTACGAAGTAGGCTACCATCTGCAAATTGTCCGGAACTCAGTCAGTCAGTGAGTGATTCCATCCGAATCCTTTCGTCGGCAAAATAAGGAGAACCGTTGACATTAGAACCTTGATTTTTGGCATGAACGTGCATTAGGGCATTGTTACCATTAAATTTTGAGCTGACCGAATTCTGATGAAAATTTAATTTATAATTTTTTTTATATTATTTATTGATGGCTCAGAGAGTGCACTGTCATGCCCATCGGGAACCCTTGGCTGTATGTTTCACTGTGACTTTTGAAGGTTCGCTGATACGGCATATCACGTTGGACACACCGGTTCTCGTAAAATCACCGAAGTTAAGCGACTTTTAGCCCGGTCAAGACTTGGATGGGTGACCTCGTGCTGTACTGCTGGGCTGATAAGTGTCCAGGGTAATAGGAACTGAGGGCGATAATAGTTGCTACGCTAATGACTCACCAGCGGTGACATCTGGGAAAGTTAACAGTACCCACTGTCAATTAGAGAATGCTATACAAATTCTTTCACGGTAGCATATAGGACCCCCAAGTCATATCATGTGTACACACTTAAATCATATCAAACACTACTTCGTAGGTCCTGTGACGTTAGACACACTGCCATGTGCATTTCTTGCTGCCGCCTATACTTACAACATTAAGTTGAGCTAAAGTAACTCGTGGTGCGCATTGCACGATGGGAGGAAACATGACCGATTTCCAAACTGTCCAACGATCAGGCGCGGCGGAGCCGCGGGGGGGGGGGGGGCACCAGTTTAATCCATGGTGACCTTGACCTGTGACCTTTGAACTGATAGGTTCCATTATGGTTTGCATCTTGTTTTACTTATATCTTGTTATAAGCATGTGAACGCTTAGCAAATTATACATTCACACGCATATGTAAATATGCACACCTGCAAATAAACACACTTGAGTAAATTGTGTCCATGTGTTTGGGGCTTAAGGAGGATTGACTGATTCACTGCAGGGTTATTAGCTGTAATATATATGAGTTGAACTGAATGTACTCCAGGGGCCAGAACCAAGTACAACAGAAATCATGCAGTTTATATTTTTCAGCACGCTCACTGAAACTGTACATTTTTTTCTTCAAAAGTCAACAATGTTCACCGAAAGTAACACAAACAATTTCCATTCATATGGTTCGCCATAATTTAGAAATCATTCCATCGAACTATGCAATTGAAGTTTCGATCAAACAATTTCAATGCCTGTGTGAGAAATATATGAATGCATGGAGAATCCAAATCAAGGACGTGACAGAATATCATATATATTCCTCAAAAATACACCATTAGAAAACCGAGGAGCAAAACTTCACGAAAACTATAAAAACAGGTCTGTTGGTGTAGTATTTCGCTATCTTTCAGACGAAAAAAAGTTGATAGACTAGCCCCACAAATAATAGCCTTATATTGAATTTGAAGTACTAGTTGAAATAGAGCATGATGTAACGAAAATTGAAATTTCGTTTTTAACTTTAAAATTAAATGTAATTATATCAAGCTCTTTGAAATATTGAATATTCCGGACATTATGCCATTTCTCATACTCTGAAGCCGCTGCAATAACGTGTCTGGTAAAAACACTGGACGTCTTGACATTATTCCATTCCACAACACAGCATTATAACAAAACAGCTGAGATCAGCTGAGAGAAAAGTCACGTGACTCTACACAGGCTACACAAACATAAACGCTTATTCTCGCACTCATTCAATTTCAGCCTGTGATAATTTCTAGTTTTATCATAATGCTAATTACTCCCTGACAAAAATGGTGACCAATATCTTGAGCATAATAATAAAGTTTATGTTGAAAATTAGGCGTCACTGTTAGCATTTATAACAGCCTATGCGAGTTGACGCATCGTTGGCATGTAAACCTTGTTGTTGTTGTTGTAATATCGCAAGCTTGCGTCAAAAATGTTTTCTCAAACATCGTTACGCATATCTTTCATTTCTATGAAATATAAAGCTGGAATTTCTACGGTCTTACTTGAGCTATATGGGTGGTGTGATCGTTTAGAGATATTCATCTCTATGAATATCATCCGCCGCAATGATTTTGTCGAGCGGGTCAAGTTTCGACAGCGGAAGTCCATATTTTCCTATCGGATCCGGATATTGATCCTATTCCGATCGTAGATTAGAGTCTGTTCCATAAAACCGCTGGATATCTTGGTATTATTTGCTTAATAATTAATAAGAGAGAAATAAGTTATTTTTCACACTCACCGGGTCAAGCGCTTGTTGCAATGTTTTCTACATCAGCCAAGTGACGTCATGAAATGACGTGTATCAGTGACGACGTATTTGACAAATTGCCGGGTAGTTGGGTCATTCTACAGTACTGGCCAGTTTTCCTGTCCCCGTGCCAAACAGCTAAAAATCTTTGTATTAGGCGGCCTTTACTGTTTGTGGTCATCGTATATCGTTAATTCAAGGATTTATAATGATCATCTACCGATTAACGGATAAAAAAGACTTTGTTTGCATTTTTTCTAAGTAATTTAAGATTCTTTGTACCAACAAAAATACATGTCCCTTATCGCATTCCCTGAAACTGTCGATGATGAAAAAGACATTAAAAAGCGGTATGTCTTGTTGCAGTTCATTTTATTGTCAAGAATATGATGAATATTTGTTGTTTCCTGCAAGGTGAGAAGTAAATATTCTACATGTATAATTTTGAATAAATTCTCATCCGTTTCCATCAAATCTTCTGTCCCCGCGTCGCCTGTCATCTATACGTCACGGCAAACTGACTTGATCTCTGGTGGCAGTGGAGTTGGCTTCAGATGATCACTTGGTTACCAGTAGTTCTCAATGCCTACGTTTTTGAAGGAACGTGTAAAGCAATGTGCATAGCTTTTCCACATTTCACTAGTTTTGGGCTGAGATTGACCGACGCTATAAGAGAGTATGTTTATTCTGTGTCATCTACGAACGGATATTACCTCAGTGAAAATCTGTGTTAGTTCTGTTATCTCTAAATAAAAGGTTAGTTACGAACTCCATCCTCCATATTTACCGAATGTCTCAGGCTGAGTATACCAATATTCTGAACTGAAGAGCCAAATCATGTTCTCAGCGTCATCTACATCACGGTCATCTACATCACATTTGTGTGACGTATGTGACATTTAACGTGACGTGGATGACATTGCCGTTACGGAAATGACAAACGAAGTTCATATATGAGTGAAGAGTAGGATTAAAGGACTGCGTGTGTGGGGAATTTGAAATATGATAAAATCTTATAACCATCGCTATTAACGGGGGTGAAGCTGTTAGAAAGATTGAGTCACTCTGGCTTAATAATTTTGGTTATAGCTGTGATGGACCGCTATGAAATGGATCAAATTTGATTTTAACACAATATTTTGGATTCCTTTTGAGCCAATTTTTTTTTGGTAAAAATCGAAATTGACTCAGGATGTCTGGGTCTGTCACATTTTTACCCAAAAATATTGAGTGGGATTGACTCAATCTCTCTACGTCACAGTCTGTCATCTACATCACGGATGTCATCTACGTCACGAGAGACATTTTTGACGATATTCGATGATAATTAATCTCAAACTGATATAGAAAAGTACGTATATTATTCTACATGTATCCACATTGACAAGAAAGATTGAAAAGATGATTGGCCTGTTTCTTTGCTATTCAGAAGTCAACAAAGAATATTATATTGGAAGTAATCGAATCCTGGTCCTATGAATAAAGGATTGTATGTATTGTGTGACATTTTGCAATAGGAATATCATTGGGAAATATATATTAAAATATAACCAGAGAAGATTGTAATAAGTGTGTCCAGACAGGACATCTGAAAATAAAATCAAATTTTATATGGGAAGCTGGGAATATTTGTTGTGACGTAGATGACAGAGGATTAACTATATAAATTCAAAACTGACCGTTTTCCAAGAAATATTTTCCATCAATCGCTTAAAATATCATTATTGTCAAGAAAAAACTTCCTCGTAACAAATCATACCCACGAAAATGCTGAAATGTTGGATTGAAAAATTCGGACTACTGCCACTTAAAACTGGCCCTTACTGTAGAACCACCCAGTTGGGTATATTATGTCGGAAAGATGATCTAGCGCAATAATCAGATACCGTAACCATATTGTAAGGATTTATGATAAATTGCAATATTTAAATATTATTTACTTAAATAAATTTACAGACACAATTCAAAGATCAATGCACAGATCAAGGTACTGAACACAGATCAAGACTTTTAATGAAGACTGTATGGATGTTCTACTTTGCAGCTTACTGATCGGAACAGACATGGTGTCAGATCAGTGACCAGACAAAGGCACAGAGCAAGATTTAGAGTTCATCGAATTTGACTCTAACGAACTTGTTATAATTACAAGATCCAGGACTGGGTCATTAGCATCTAGGATAATTAATAAGAATCGTCATAGTGTTCAACTTGTCAAACTGAACTTATACTTAAATATTAAGGAATATTGTTAAAAAAAAAGATCTAGAAATTCCAGCCACTAAATTCTATTTTTCTAAGATGAGTTAACTACAAATTTTTCACTTTTAAAACACAAGTGTTGTATACAACATTTGTAAATGCTTTCCCTCTTCCACACTTATCAAAGTGTTAAGTCCAACATTATAAATGTTGTATGTAACACTCCTCCACACTTATCAAAGTGTTAAGTTCAATATTATAAATGTTGTATATAATACGTCTCCACACTTATCAAAGTGTTATCAAAGTGTTAAGTTCAATATAAATGTACACTCGCAAGAATTATATACAACATTTATAATGTTGAACTTAACATTTTGATGTTGAACTTAACACTTCCATAGCACTTTGATAAGTGTGGTGTTATATACAACATTTATAATGTTGAACTTAACACTTTGATAACACGTTGTTTTTAACAATTATGAATGTTCATATAAAGACCTACTTCTTAGAGCCAAGGTACCATCGTTACATATTGGCATATTGTCTGAGGTTTTTAAAATCGTAAATGGAACAGCACCCAAGTTTTTAGATGATCTTATCAAGTTAAGAAATCTGATTATAGTTTTAGATATACAAATATGTTAGAGGTTCCAAAAATTCGGGCAGAGTCCTTTGGCAGGAGGAGTTTCCGCTTCGCCGCCGCTCATGTGTGGAACAGCCTTCCCAATCATATGAGGAGTGTAACTTCTCACGGTGAGTTTCGAGGGCTTCTTCGCACATGGAGTTGCGACAGTTGCGTCTGCTCGTCCTGTCGATCAATTTATATGATTTGTATTAGGTTTTATCTTTGAAGTTATTTTATATTCTGGTATATGTCCAGTTTTATTTTCGTATATGTCTAAACGTTTTATCATGATTTACTCTCCTGTTTCTGTTTCATATTTAAATTATATGTAATATCCTTTTAAATGTCTGTTTTAAATGCCTGTCGGAAGAATAGCTTCATAGTTAATGTTATTTATTTCCCATGTAATCCGACGTTAAATAAAAATTCTTGTATCTTGTATCTTGTACTTTGATAAGAGGAGAGAAAACTTTAACAAATGTTGTATACAACACTTGTGTTTTAAGAGTGTACAAAAGCTCGTACAGTGCTCACAGGTTCATCCCAGGTATATTTTGAGTAGTAGGTAGCCCGCATCCGTCCGCCAAAACCCTCAACTGCGCATGCG